>JAKSZP010010776.1:0-120343 GCA_022478985.1 Massospora cicadina | reverse complement strand
ACCTACGAGGCCCCCTACCTTGTCCAGGGTGGACTACCTGGACATGATGGACATCCCTTACCCCTTGATACCCAGAAAGCCATTTAGAAGTACGCCCACCACCCTCTTCTGCAGCCGCATATCCGTTCTCATGTGTGGCGCTGCTTGTGATGGGTATAACATATTGCTGAACACTCTAACGCTTTGCACTCATCCTGTGTTGTGTGTGGCCAGTACGGAACGCTGTTTCACCACCTGGAGAAGTGCCCTCCTTCTAAAGCAATATGTTGTGAGGTACAACTTCTACTTTGCCAGGATCAGGCATGGCCCTTTAGTTTGTCTAGGTTTATGTTTGCTTTATCAATGGCCTCCCCTCTCCCACTCTCCCTTTGTGCCTTGGTGGTTGCAAGCGCCATGTGGACTATCCACACGATTATCTTTGATGCCATCTCAGGATCCACCCCCACCCTCCAGGAAGCTGTCCACCGGTTCCAGTTGCACTTAGTGAACCATTTTCAAGCATGGATTTTTGGATACCTTCCACCACGTCGCTGCCAGTTGGTCTCTTCCTGGTTCCTAGTTTGGTTCATCAATTCATACCCCTTCCTACACACGTGCTCAATAGTGGTGCCTGCCCCTATACACGTGTCCCCCCTCCCAGTAGTGGCGTTCCCGCTGGCAACAGGGACAGCATTAGCTTCTCTGGGGTGTTCTCCTGTTACTGGTGCTTCATTTTCTCTGGTGTCTTATCAGAAGTGTCCATCCCCTAGTCATCCTTCCCCACATTAAATTTAAATTTAAATAAGTTCAGGCAACATTAATTTATAAATTCCCAATAAATGACATGCTTCTTTTTATTTAATATAAGCAGTGAGGACCATGGACTCTGAGAAGGTTGCAAGAACCCAGCTTTCAGTAATTGGCTTAGCTCAAATGTAACATGAGCCTCTTCTGTTTTTGACTTTCTGTAATTCCAAGAGCGGAATGGAGAGGAACCAGTGTCAACCTGATGTTGAGCCCCTCATTTTCATAATCATGGGACCCAGAGGAAAATATATCAAAGTTTATTTTTTTTCTCATAAGTGGTAACTTTTTGATCAAGAGTTAAATCTGTTCCCAGCTGCTTTGGTACAGAAACAATAATTAAAACTCATTAAGCCCAAATTCATGCAGTGTTCCCACACCCCTTATTTCAGTTGCATGGCCCACAGTTAATGCTTTAACAAAAGCAATTGCTTGATCTGCCTCAACTACTGTAGGAACACGAGTTAGATTTCTTATCAGAACAGTCACTGTTCCTTGATATGTGGGATCTATAAGTCCAGGACATAGAAGGGCTTTATAGAAGGAGGTACAAGGGGGTCCCAAGATTTCAATTAAATGATTGGGAGGATGAAGAATTCAAAGCTAATTTTATTTTAGTACTTGGTCCTGAGGGGGATCTTATATCTCTTAGGAAAATATAAGGGCAATACCTCATCTGATTTAACAATTGCAGGTGGGAGTTAGTCCTAAGAGCCATTTTTTGATGCTACAGGTTAGCTGTAGAATTGGGGTAACCAAGATAACAAATTTTCCCGTTATATTTTTGGGGTGATGGCTCCTGGAGTATTAAAGGTACTTAGCAATCAGCAATAGATTATATTGTCTTTGTAGATGAGAGCTGTGTGATCTATAATGAACTGAGTTCCTAACAAAAATTCGTATCTACTGTTATCTAACGCTTCATCAGGTTTATATAATTGTAATCCACCTACTTTATGTGGAAGTCTTAGTTATGCACAATATATTGAGCGTATGCGGTACCTGCAGTGAAATATTCAAAGTTATGATTGATATCAAGTTGTATTTTTTTATTTATAATGATCATAAGAGATATTATTGATAAGTGACTAGAGTCAACAATTAATTTTACCCAAACTTTATGTAATAAGGCATTCACATGGTTAAAGAGGTTTCTCATTGTGAGGGGATGTCTATATAGAGAGGAAATGCGTTTTTAACACAGGACAAGTAGGCAAAGCAGTAGATTTATTGTCACTTAAAGGGTTGTTTAAAACTTCATCATGATTAGCATCTGCATAAGTGACTTCAAGTTTGACAAAACGGGAATGATTGGTTAAAGGCACATCAGTATCATCAGCACAGGAGCCTCGCGCCCTATGATAACTCCTTTTTTTCTTTTTCATCCACAAGTTGAGTCCAGCCGTTTTTAAAAGTATGATTGTGTTGGCTGCAGTGGGTAAAAGTGGGATAGTTTTAATCCTTTTTCAGCTCACTTGCTTTACCACATATATATGAGGTCAGATAGGGTTATATGAAGAAGAGAAAGCACTCACAAGAGCCACAGTAATTTCAAGAGGAGCGTTCTAAATATTGAGAATATAAGTGATAGAACGCTTCATAGAAGTAATGTGTAATTGATTTTAAGTTCTTTAGCCAAAGCAGAAAGTACAGCATCTATAGTATCATTGAGGGTAAGTCATTTGTTAGTTACCAAAATCTTTTATTCATAATAGAAGTAGGAAACAAATTTGGCTGGAGTTTTTACTCAACGGAATTGTATATCCATGAATGCTTGTTTCTGATTGGCTAGGATCTGATCACTGCAAAATTCTTGTTATAAATTGGTATTACTAGACAATAAGCCATATATTTGGCAAATTGTATTTTATTAGTGTGTGAGCCTCAAATTTGGGTGGTAGATTATGTTAACTAAAAGCAAATCAATCAAAGGGATATTAGTTTAGCAAATAGAAGGAATTTCGCTAAAGCCTCTATGATGGGACGAAACTCCTAAAATTGTAGTGAATATAGAGCTGCCAAGCTGACGGGTTTAATTGGCTGAGAATATTGACGATTAAGAACTGAATGAGAGAATAAAATGAGGAGGTCTTTTGGAAGAGAAGAGAGAAGGAAAAGGGTTAATGGATTTAGTCCTTTGCTTTATATATTTAATAAATTGGTATTTGTTGTGGTGATAGCTCTTTATTTATTACTTTTTATGTCAATTATCAAGGATTGACGATCTTCATATTGTCTATCTATTGCTTATTGGTGTCAAACCTGTGCACCCAGCCTAGCGGAATTAAACAATACCGCCAAAAGCTAACATGTGGTATGGCCAAGGTTGAAGTACTCTGGGGAAGGAGTTGAGAGAGGTACTTATGGAAGTCTTTAATAATGAGGCGCACAAGAACTTTACAACTAACCAAAGGATCATTCTGATTCATGAGAAATTATAATGCCCCTTAAAGGTATGTAAGAAGTGATCCTCAGTGCATATCACAATCACTCCCTATCTGGAATCTTGACTTTTTAGAGGACCATGACCTTGATTAAATGGGATTATTCTTGGTTTGGTATTGAAGTTATGTTAAAAAACCTAGTTAAATGCATATGTGTGCTAGAACTAACCACTCTCGCTCTAAGAACCAGATTAAAATGACGATAAACCAGATAATATTATCCCTGATCTTATATTAGTGGTGGTTTTACCACCTCTTTACCACTGTCAAATAGTTTGATGTGATCATGGTGGTGGTCAAATGTATCTCCAATTATGTGGAATTTCTCCCCTGTAACTTTCATATCACATTGAAGGGAATAGTAGAGATTCTTATTGAAGAGATTTTTCAAACATGAACAACTTTATGAAGTAGTTTCAGATTGTGGCTGTAACAATTGATGATTATACATGAATTTTCTATGTTTAGGACTTCGAAAATTTTTTATGCCAATGGCTGCAATCCTAGTAGCTCTGACATTACCTAGTTGTTTTATAATAGTTTACATTTTTTTTAATTTTATAAAATATATTTCGCAACTTTGATCCAAATTATAGTTTTCATTTCTACCAGACAGTTAAATACAGCTTTGTCAAAATGCATCAGTCTCCTACACCTAATTTATCACCAATTTGCGTAGCTTTGGATGAGCTACTGATTATCAGGTTAATTACGTGTTTTCCTTTACTCACATGAAGTTCACATTCATTTCTCCAAAATAAAAGCTCATTCATGTTAGGATGGCTACGTGCCAAGAGAAAACTGACCTCTGACTGATGTTGCTTTAGCAGCCTCAACAGTAGGCACATACTACTCAGCTGCACACCATCAAAATCAAGTGAGGGAATTGGGGGAGGGGTTCTTGTCATTGGGGTGTCTCACTATCTAACAGTTAGAACTGTACTAGCACCTAAGAGTTCTTTTTTAAATGAGGCCATTAAGTGTAACCCTTAACGTTGTATACTTTTAGAAGAGCAAAACCGAAGATTTTAGTATGAATTTGGACAAAAATAAGTAGAAACAAGAACTTTTTGAGAATATAGGTTTATTGGAAAAATTAAAACAACTCAACACCTTACCTAAGGTAAGTGTAAAAATTTACTGAAGGGTTATTATTGGCAAACAACCCCAATAAACCTTTTACTGCACAGGTTCAGTTTCTTGTACACTTTGTCTGCATTGTATAGTATATTAGATTATTGGTTGATAATAGTATCATGACTATTATCTGTAGTTGAGTGTGAATTCTTAAATCTAAGCCCAACTCTCAGCCAGTATTCCCACTTTAAATACTTGAGATGTTGTGATCTAGGGATTCATTCCCTCATTCTGTCCAACCCAATATTCTCTGAGATTCCCTGGTGACAGTCTCTTTGGTCCAATATAAAGTTGGCAGCAATTCCCAATTGTTTCTCCTTCCTCTCTATGTCCCCGCTCAGATCTTTACTCTTTTCACTAAAAGTTTCCCAATTATCACACACAGCAATAATATCATTTGGAAGAATAGAACAATTGAAAGCTAATGATAGTTTACTACTTAAACTATATACCAGATGAAAACTATATGTATAAAATACTGTTGTATTATCTATTTTTCTATTAGGAGTAAATTCTAGGAAACTTATAGTGGGGATTTTGTTGTCTAACCCTCAGTTGACACCTCTTTGATGAAACAGCAGCTGTTGCTGTTGAAACACCCATCCTCATCTCAGCAGCAATGATCTTCCCCATCCTGGCTAGGATTCTGTCGTAGGACATCCTTTAGACCTAGGCAGAAAGAGTCACAAAACATGTCCCTAACGTTTTTCTCTCGATCCAAGCAAACCAACCATATTTGGCTAGTGACCTGCTTAGGTAATGGGACTTATTACCCATTAAGGCAGGTCATGCACCAACTGATTGATTCACTAGTTTCAGGCAGCATCACTCGCCTCACAACTTGCTATTCATTCCCAATCAGTCAGTGATGAAATCTGACCAATCCCAATTGGCACACCTGATAGTTAATCACTATCAAATGCCCCTATTTCATTGGCAACTCCTTGATGAGATCCTAAGTATTTGTCCAGATCGATCCCCAATGGATATAATTAGGTGAATATCCTAAATTCCCCTGAACATAGTTACTCTGAAATTTAGGCCAACCGATTTCCAATTCACCTCGCCTTAGGGAATTATCCCCTAGCAATTTCTGGTAATCTAGCAGGCTTAGAATATGGGGAAAAATCACAACAGTAGGCTATTGGGCTTTATTCTTGGATGGGGGAAGGAAGACTATTAAGCTAAGTTGCAATAGTGAGGAACAAATTATGATTTCAAATTCATTTATTTATTGGTTTCAAGCTTAATTTTGCCTCAAGATTATCAGCTGATGTTTCCAATATATTCTTGGTTCACTTTTATAAATTCTGAACTTTTGAATTCCCTTCTTGTGTTTGGAAAAGAGTGTTTTGTTTGATCCTTGTTTTCAGACTTTTTTTTTGACTTTTTGCTTGTTTTTGGCTTACTAGGTATATTGTCCCCAATCAGGTTGACTTCTAGTTGAGTCCCTTGTTGGGACCAGTAATGGAAACCATGGTGACGAGCTTCTTGTGATTTCTAGAATCCAAACAAAGTTGTTTATTTATTAGATAAAAAATTCGGCAGATTTATACACTTGAATGGGTTGAGCTGTGGGGTAGATGTGGAAAAGGTATGGGGCAAACAAGAAGGGGCGGAAGTCACCCATCTCTCATCCATGGTGTGCCCTAGGTCTAAGATTTGGGTGAGGGACAATGTCTTGGGGTTTAAACCCTTTTTGTACTAAAGGGATGAACATTCCTGTCCATCCTGATAGTTGAATCCAAGAGCATTACAATTCACATATGTTTAAGCCCTCACTTAGGAGTAGCGTTTTAAATTTATAGATTTAGAAAATCTATTTTATGCAGTTGGCATGTAGGGAGAAAAAGTTAAGTCCTGAAACTCTGCAAAGGAGTTTCACATATAGATGACTATATACAGCCTAAGAAGAAGCCTTTGGCCTCCAGAAATTAAGGTTCAGTTGAGGCCTCATTATAGAGAATTTTAAAAGGCTGTGTGACCTTGAGCTAACAGTTTAGTCATAAGAATGGACAAAGGTTTACTAGGATATCTATTTGGTTAAAAATGCTAAGACTAAGCTCATATTTATTTGGGTTTTGAGAGCACCAATACTTGTGCTCATTGCATTTATCTTCTAGTTGACAGAAGCAATGCAGCGTGAACTCCTGCCACACCTCTTTTTTCTGGGAAAATTTTTGTTGATAAATTGTACCATATGGGTATTCTAAAATGCCCAAAATTGGTGAGATATAAACTTACCTTTTTAGTACTTTTTGTACTGTGATTTATGCGAAATTTAAAGTTTACCTATTTTCCAAATAATCAAGACAATTTAATTCCGTTTAGTTCTTAGGTAATTAAATTTTGACAAAGTTCTGAGGAACCTCATTTATTACAGTGTACTCCAATTTATATCATAATTTGTAACCATCTTCTGTATAGCTAGGTATCAATTCCTGTCATTTCTCTGCTTACCATTCTCAGTTGGATGACCAAACAGAAAGGGTTAACCAGACTACAGAGAAATATTAATGCTGTTAACCCTAGACTAGCAGGAAACCTGTAATAATTGGCTACTTCTCTCCAAGCTTTCTTATAATAATCACAATTACTCATTTACAGTCATATCTCCATTTTTGTTAACCATGGTTAGCATTCCCAGATGTTTGATGGACAACCTGTTGGTGTGGTACCTTCCACGTACAAGTGATAAATTTATAGTTGAACGATGCTGCCTTGAAGGCTCGTCTTAACAAGATTGTTAGAGACCAGAAACAAAGGCTTATGCTTGTTGCTCTGATTCTTATATGTAGAAAGAAGGTAGCATGGCCCTCATCAATGACAAAGATTACTCCATCTCTGTTGAGTGCTGCAATATGGTCCTCTTACTTTTGGTCCATACATGGTGCTTTGTCAAATCAATTAGGCGGCCTATGAGTTTATACTACTCAAATCTTTATTTGCTTCTCTGTGCCTATATCTCAAAACAAAGGCTTTTTGAGTGCCCTATAGCTGACAAATTATTACCTGTTTGCTCAGAAAGCCCTTACAAAGTTAAATATTAAGTCAAGGCTACTGAAAAAACATACCTTAGGAGATCAGAATCTACTTGAATAAATGGCTGGGATACATCATAATGAAGCCACCTTGTATTCAGCTGCTGACTGAATACCTCTTTCTCAAGAAGATCAATGGATTTCTCATCAAGAAGGGCATGGACTTAAAAGGAGACTTATGTCATGATCAGGCTGTGCCTGGACGTAATTGTGGGAAACCAGCTGTTTTTGTCTTGCTGGTGCTTTTACGCCGCTGGCTTCCACAAAGATTTATATAAGGATAAAATAAAGCACTTATAAAAATTGGTTTTTTATGCTTTTTATTATAAGTGTGAGGGTAATATGGAAAAACGATCCCCCTCGACATCTGACCATTCAGTATTTAAAGTATTATGAGGGTCGAGGGGAATTTGTGGATATGTTCAGAAAAGCGTAAATTAGTCCAAATTAGGAAATATGAGGGGATATTGTATCATAACTCAATAACTTGCTTCAGTGCAGTGGAAGGAGAGAAGAGGAATTTTGATTGGCCAAAATGTACCCATGAGGTAACGTTTTTATGAACTTGAGCCAATCCCCACCCAAGAAATTTCTCGCACCTTGGGGGACCCCCACTAAGCCTATAAAAGGGGGGGTCCCTGCATAGGTGCGTTGAAGGACTTTAGGGTGGTGGGGGGAGTGCCTTCTGATGGTAACCCCAAAGTCTGTTGTGAGATCATAGAAATCTGCTTGCTCAATTTTACATTGGGTGCCCATAGAGGTTTTTAACTAGTGTTACCCCAATTAATGGGGGTCTACTGAGAATTGGCAAGGGTTTTTTGGCCAATTTTCTCAATATTAACATTTAAATCAATTTTAAGGACATAGGAGAATTACAAAGGGCCAACATTTCCCCTTTTTGGCTAATTTGACCTACCACTTTCTTACTTTTCAGCGGCGAGGGCAAATGTCTAACATCACCCCCCTCAAGAATGTTGAGGGTGAAAAGGCCATAGAAAGCATCCATGGACCCAATTTATGGTAACTTCAGAAGTGAGGGATTTGATCAAATATTCATCCCCTTGCTTATATGTAATTGAGAATGGCCCTTCCCAAATGAACCCAAGTTTCTCCCTTCTGGGTGTAATACAATTATGATAATAAAGTACTAAGTCAGATACTTGGAAAGAGGGAAGAGGGGCCCAGAGCTCATTTGCAGCTTGTCCCTCTTTTGTGACTGTCTTAGCTAAGTTTGTCATTGCCTCAGAATGCAACTGTATGATATGCTGGGCTGACTTTTTCATAGCTTGCTCAGAATCAGTCTTGTCAGTGAAGATATCTTTAGCAAGTAAATCTGGAACCCCAGGTTCTCGCCCAAACAATACTCAGAAAGGTGACATTTTAAGGATCCGATGATAACTGATGTGATATGCCATGAGGGCACTTGGTAAGTACTGATCCCAGTGGAGGGGATCTGAAGTAGCCACTTTCCATAATATAGGAACCAGCGTCCCATTTGCTCTTTCCATTGTGACATTGGTTGAAGGATTATAAGGAGCGGAAAAGAGCTGTTGGGTGCCTATGGAAGTTGCGAGAATCTTCACCACTCATGAGGTGAAGTTTTTACCATTATTGCAGAGCAAAGCTTGGGGACAACCAAGTCGAGTAAAGATATATTGGTGAAAGAAAGTGGCCGTAGCCTTAGCCATCTGAGCTGAGATAGCCACTGCCTCGACCCATTTGGTAAAGTGATCAATTCCAACCAATATATAGCGATTTACACCTATTGTTTGAGGAAGAGGGCCAACTACATCGAGACTTAATGTGTGGAAAGGCTGTTGAGGGGTGGTAGGCCGATATTGATACTTTGTTTTGAAGGTGGACTGCTTCTTACATGTTAATCAGGCATCCAAGGCTTTGACAATGGTCTCCATGATTCCCTCCAAATAGTAAAGTTCTTATACCCATTCATAGGTTTTCCTCACTCCACTATGTCCCAGGAGGGTATGAGATTCCATAATGACAGGTACTCGCTCTGAAGGTCGAAGGTAGGGTAACCAGTTCACCACCACCTTCTTGTATAGATGACATTATCCACATTTTTGTTACAGGAATGGCGATCTAGCAACTTCTGTAATGATTCGCCTTCATCATCCCATGCGTCAGTAGTCATAAGGAGATCGTGTAGTCTCTCAGCTTCACTGTTGTCTAAGTAAAGAACAGGAAGCCAGGTTACTTCATCTACATTCATGTGACGCGTTCCTGCCCAATGTTAATGGTCATATTGTAATGCAGGAGCTTCAGAGCCCAGCGAGCCAACCGCCCCGTGAGGTCCTTCATATTCTGCAACAACTTCAGAGTGGCGTGGTTAGTGATTACTTTGAAGGGAGTCCCATATATGAGGGGGCGGTAGTGTTTGACATCAAGAAGGACAGCCGAACACTCCTTCTCTGTGACGCTGTAGTTACGCTCAGCTTTGGAAAGCATTTTATTGAAGTAAGATACGGGATGATTAATTCCATTTTCATACAGCTGGGCCAAGATAGCGCCAACGGCATAATTGTAAGCATCCATAAACAACATAAAAGGCTTGCCATAGTCAGGGTGTCGTAGTATGTGCTTTTTCTGCAATAAGGCCTTCAGAGTCTCGAAACGGCCTGTTCAGCGCCCCAATAGAAGGGGGTGTTCTTAACCAAGAGACGTACAAGGGGCTCAGTAAGTTGGGCGAACTTGGGAATGAACTGATGGTAATATCCCATCATGCCCAAAATAATACTGGATGTCACAAAGGGTTTTGGGAGCAGGCATCTTAGATATTGCTTCGACTTTATCTTGCAGAGGTTGTATCCCATCTTGGGATATGGAGTGCCCAATAAAATCCAACTTCTTTTGGAAAAAAGTACATTTAGAGGGCTTCAGCTTTATGTTAGATTCCCACGACTATTGAAACACCTCCTTTAGGTGCGTAAGGTGCTCATTGAATTTCTTTGAGAAGACTATGATATCATCAAGGTAGACTATCACACAGCTCAGCTTAAGGTCCTGGAGAATATGATCCATTGCCCGCTGAAAAGTAGCAGAGCATTGCACAGCCCCTGGGGTAACTGAGTGGGTTGAAACAAACCCTCACTGCAGATAAGGGCGCACTTCTGATCCTGTGGAGAAAGGTCCATCTGCCAATACCCGCTAGCCAAATCCATGGCGGAGAAGTATTTAGACCCAGAGAGTTGGGCCAGAGCATCATCGATATGGGGGATAGGATAGCGTCCTTCTTGGTCAGGTTATTCAACTTATGGTATTCCATCACTATCTGATGACCTCCATTTTTCTTTTTTATAATAGAAGCGGGGATGACCAAGGGCTTTGGGAAGATACCAACAACCCAGCGTCCAACAGCTGTTTGATCTCTGTCCGCATCTGTAGTTCCTCAACTTTGGATTTGTGTTAGGGTTTGGAGCAGATAGGCCAAGTATTACCAACATCAATTGGTATGAGTCCAAATCTTCATGTGCCCATAGTCAGTATCAGATTTAGAGAAGATGTCGCTATAGGAATTTGATAAGCTGTGGACTTTCTCCAACTCAGCTGGGGTTAATTCATCCGAGATTTGAGCAGAGGGTAGGGTGCATATGGATTGGTCAGCGGGTAACCCCATATCCACCATAGATCCAATGCAGTGAATTTTCTTTATTCCCTTAAGGGGAATCAACATAGCCCTTCCAATCTCTTGATGCTTTTTTACAACCATATCCTTCTTGGTAAGATTTTCTAACAGAAGGTTGATAGGTCGTTGATAGGCAGGGTCAAGTACACCTGGCAAAACTCTGAGCTCCAAATGACTAACTCCATCAATTCTAGATAAGCGCAGTAAGATGTTATGAGGGATTTTGTAAGGATAATCTTATTATCAACTACCCTTTGTTCATCCGCTTTGATTACAACCTCTTCTGAAGCATAGAACGGGATACCCTCAAGGGCGTCCACTGATGAAGGCAACATTTTTGTATGTCATCCGGCTGTTGTGTAATGCAATGTTAAGGCAGAAGAGGGAAACTCAACGGTGCAAGCATAGTCTTTTTTGTTAACTTCTTCATTGGTCAGAATCAAGGAAACTTCGTAGTTAAGCAAGGAGAGATAGCCCTGCTTCATGTTAATAACTCCTTCATATTTGAGTATGAACTGGGTTCAAATGAGTAAATCATAGGTATCATTGGTCTTAGCCACTGCTGGAGCTGCTAAGAGAAGCTTCCAAAAACAAATGGGCAGGGAAGAGTACGCCCCAATAGCGCGAGTATTGTTTGGACCTGCAGTTCCAAAATCTTGGGTATAGTCAAGGTCAGGAGCCAGCTTAATTTTCTTAATAAGCTTGGATGACACAACGTTCACTGGGGACCCAGTATCAAGGATAGTTTTAACCCGCACACCATTAATGACGACCTCCACTTTAGTTAAAGCACCACCCAAGGAAGGGGGAAGAGCGAGAACATCTTTTAGATGAAGAGTGGAGGCAAGTCGTTTGGCCGTTTCAGGGTATTTTCTTGGATAGACTGCAAGGTATGAACACAATGAGTAAATCAGATGAATGTGGCAATGAGCTGGTCAGCATCACTGGCAGTTTCAATAATCTCAAGACCCTTTATCACCTGCTGAAGATAAGTTTGATGAGGGATCTTAGTCCAATTCACTCTCTCTGGGTTCAATCAATCATGCACCTCTATTTCACCTGGGGCTCCTAGAACATAATGACCAACATCTTCATCACCCCCTCAGACTCGTCATCAGAGGGATTATCAATGCAGGTTAGGAACCCATAGGAAGTGGGGTAGGTTTAGGACTTCCCTTGTGGAGGGATAGGTCCTGAGGTTGCTCCTCCACTTTATTAGCTTTTGGAGGAAGTGTTGGAAGTATCACAGCCCGAGTTTCAACCTTTGAGGTAGAAGTTTTTTGCTGCCTCATGGAAACAGGGTTCAAGATAGATTTAGTTGCTTGAGAAGTTGAAAGGGATAGCACCTGGGAGGGGGATGCTTTAGTTTAAAAAGCTAGGGGTTCATTTGACGGCTGTGTGCTTCTTTGAAACAGGCGGTGTAACTTGTGGAACCTGAGAGAGGGGTTTGAGCTTAGGAGCCAGTTTTGGAGCCTCTTGGGAAATACGTTCTGAAGAAGATGAGCAAGGCAAAGGAGCTACTGCTTTCACCAGCTGCGTCTCTTTAACTGAAGATGAAAGGGAGCATTGCCCCATCACCGCCATTATCAACTGATTGTTGTTATGTGAAGAGGAAACAGTGGGTGATGGCAGCTCCATAGGAGACGGTTTCCAGAGGGAAACAGCCATAGTATATGCTACATGGAGCGGTGTAGGATCTTGGCTCATAGCTCCTCGGGTAGGGTCACACTCATATATGTCTGCAACTGCTAATAAAGCCTCCTTGATATTTTGTACAGTTCTAAATGCGCGCTTTACAGAAGAGAGATGCATTGCCAAGGAGGGATGAGATGCCAAGCCAGCTAAGATAGCCGCAATTGCATTTTCAAGAGGGAGCATTTGTGCAAGCAACAAGGGTTGAGCCTTATTATAGAAGCGCTCAACAAACGAGGTGATTGATTCTCCCTCATGCAAACTGAGGCATATAAAAGCCTGTTTTTGTCGCTGCAAACTCTGCTTAGAACTAAATTCTCAAGCAGTGCTTGCTTAACCTCTTCCCAAGTACTGAGATTGACCATGGTGGGTACCATCCTTTATTAAATTATTCGATTTAAGTAAGAAAGAATGAACTAAATTTTTTTTCTGGTTAGTGGCTCCTTCCATCATAGATTCATACACATATTGGAAGGAGACAATACTGCCCTCATCAGGAATAAACTTGTCTTGCAGAGAGGGTTTTCTTATTCTAGAGCGCTGCTCAAGCTCCTCCAGGTGGGACAAAGCGCTTGATAAAAGCTTTTCAAGAGAAACTAGTTTTGATGTACAGGGATCCCCTGTAGTGAGCACCATTTTGTGGGAAACCAGCTGTTTTTGGCTCGCTGGTGCTTTTATGCCGCTGGCTTCCACAAAGATTTATATAGAAATTAAAATAAAGCACTTATAAAAATTGGGTTTTTATATTTTTATTATAAGCGTGAGGGTAAAATGGATAAATGATCCCCCTCAACATCTGACCATTTAGTATTTAAAGTATTTTGAGGGTCGAGGGGAATTTGTGGATATGTTCAGAAAAGCGTAACCTAGTCCAAATTAGGAAATATGAGGGGATAATGTATCATAACTCAAGAACTCACTTCAGGGCAGCGGAAGGAGCGAAGAGGAATTTTAAATTGGCTAAAACATACCCATGAAGTAACGTTTTTATGAACTTGAGTCAATCCCCACCCAAGAAATTTCTCACACCTTGGGGGACCCCCACTAAGCCTATAAAAGGGGGTCCCTGCATAGGTGCGTTGAAGAACTTTAGGGTGGTGGGGGAGTTCCTTCTGATGGTAACCCCAAAGTCTGTTGTGGGGTTCAGAGAAATCTGATTGCTCAATTTTACATTGGGTGCCCATAGAGGTTTTTAACTAGTGTTACCCCAATTAATGGGGTCTACTGAGAATTGGCAAGGGTTTTTTGGCCAATTTTCTCAATATTAACATTTAAATCAATTTTAAGGACATAGGAGAATTGCAAAGGGCCAACATTTCCCCTTTTCAGCTGAATTTGACCTACCACATTCTTATTTTTCAGCGCAGAGGGCAAATGTCCAACAGTAATATTGCTCTACTATTTTAAAATATATAAGTTAATTTGGGTCTCAGCTATAATGGAGATAAATAGAACAAAACAATTAGCAACTTTCCAGATGGATTAAACGCAAATTAAGCCTTCAGTGATATAGTTTAATTAAAATTAACAATAAAGAGCCTCCAATATCAACTACATTGATAATAAATACTGAAAATATAAACCATTTTATCACTTAGATTGGAGTAATTGGCTGCAGTTATCTTATAGTTCAGGATTTTCTTTCATTGTGCAATCTATTATAAATCTTTAAGTAGGTAAAAGTCTTGCTTTGGAACACCTATTCAGCTTAGGTTTTTACTTTAGCAAGTTAGCCTATAATTTGATCCCCTCCCCAATATTTTTAGTTTCTATTTTTTAATATCTTACTTAAAACCTATATTTAAATTTACTATAGCATTTTTAACTAAAATTAATTTATAAACCAAAAGAATGCGGTTGTGGATGCTGCTGATTCTGCAGTTGTATTGAGACCAGCCCAGCTCATGATACATTTAAGTACTTGCCTATCCCTTGCTAATAGCATTCTTATGCGTCAAGTAAATCAAGTGTGATATTACCACTATCTGGTTTTATGTACAACTTTTATCTGGGCTTGTGATTGGGCTTGTCTTCCCAACAGTCTTTCACAGCACCTCATAATTTAAGACCATGACACTTGTGTAGATTTACCTGAGACTTTAAATACATAAAGTACTTCTTGAAGGTGATTTAACAGTATATTCATGGTAAGGCTATTTTAATTTTAGTCTTAATTGGTTTTATTAATAAAGCTCATGTAAACTACTTCTGCTTATGTAAAGACTCCTGGGCCTAATAACAGCGTATGAAGATCTTTTACTTTTTTAAATCAAATAAACGTTTTTCCAAGGATGTATGTTATGTAAAGGGACGCAATAATTTAAATTCAGGATACCATGTCATATGCTAACTATATGAAAAAGATTTATCAAACATTGGTATACTTATAGTTTAAAGCGAGAGTAAAAGTAGAATAAAGTGTTTGTCATACAGTAACTTGTCAGGTATACCATTTTGCATACATCTATCTCATTTCAATTCTTAATCAACTGGCTAGAAATAGTTTTATCCTTAATACTGTGTTAATCTGACTATAAAATGTCAATGTGCTGGTCAATAAGAACTTTTCTGTATAAGTCATAATTAATTTTTTATTTTATGCTGTAAGGTGTTATGGTAATTAGACGCAAAGAACTCCTTATTTTTTATTGCAATAACTTTTGTGCAAGATGGTATACCTCAAATAAAATTTCTTCAGTCTGCAGCCCTAGCAAGAGGCTGATCTTGATGTATTATTGTTTCTTCGTTATTGACCTGTGCTGTGAGGGCTTCATTTTTGTGAGGGTGAGCCAGGGTAGTAGAAACTTACTTAAAAAGCCTTGGGTGTCTGATGGGTTACGCATTGTCCTTTACAACTGTAAATTAAAGCTGATAGTTGCTTTTATAATTTTTCCTAACTGTTTTTGTAGGTTATTTCATTTTTATATTGAGATAGTCTCTGCTTAAGATCGACATATTGCTTTTTATAATAGTGGTAAAATAGTTTTAAAATGATCATAGTATCATTATGATGCAAATTTTTTGTGTTCCTCCTAGGATATATTCTTGGAGTTCTATGTGATTCTTTTCAAGAATACATTCACTAGGTGGTGGGTACTATTATATTTGCATTTCAGTTAGTAATTCTTACCTTAGCTTCTTTTACTTAGCTCTTGCTGCAGAACTTTGATCCAGGGAGCCTAAGTATACTGCTCATGTAATGTCAATTTCTACAGTTAACCAACTTTGCTGTTTATAAGGTGTAGAGGACTTAAAAGTCAGGGTATAATAAGATTTATGTCAATTAAAAATTTAAAGGTGTGTTTTAATACAATTAAGTAATTCTTATATAGTATCTTTACAAAGGTTTAAGAGTCATTTCAGTAGAATTATGAGGGTTTAATATTAATCTAGGTTGTTGTTTCTTGCAATTGATAAGGATTAATATCCTATAATCTGCAGGCTCAAAAAAGGCTATGTCAATCTTTAGAGCTGACTTAAAACTTTATCATAATATAACCTGGTCATGCTTTACAGTCCATTAGATGTAAGTTTAAGTTCTTATTTATGCTTTTGTATGGGATTTCTAAGTAAAGTTTCTTTTTGAATTGATGTTCTGCTAATACAAAAGTATTTTTAAATTAAGCTTAAGGTGCAATAATGTTTTCCTATAATAATGATAGTTGCTGGTATGCTAAGATAAAATCAATATGTATGGAGTAATTCTGATCCTGTCTTGAGTTTTAGAAATGTTTTGTACTATTATAATGAAGTCTATAGCTAATAGTCTTTTCAGTACTATCCAGTTTTTAGATGCTTAAAAAGAGTGTAATGTGATTTGAGTGTTGGGGATTATACAGGCTCATATTTTTTAAAAGGTCCTTAACAATACCTTTAATGATTCTAATATAATTGGTTTAATTGGAAAAAACTTTCTTTGACCGCTCAAAGTCACTTTTGAGCGATTTTAAATTTAAGTTTATTTATCCACAGCCGTCTGCCCAAACCTATTCTTTGATGTCCTTGGCTCTGCCGCCTGCCACCCCAGTGTGGGGCAGCAGTGCACCCCCACCTAGCGTTTTCCACCCCATGGGCAAGCGCGTTCAGATGGGCTCAAACAACCCGCCCACTGCTTCCAACTGTTTTGTCCCCCCACGGGACTTAGCGCTCCACCTGGCGCGCGTCCACCCTTCTCGCCCCCATCCTCTCGCCCTCCCTCGCTCTGCCATTCACTATTGCCTCAGAGTGGACTATGGGCGTTTGTTCCCATATGCCAATAAGGCAATTATTGACCTAGCCACTTCAGCCTTTGCGCCAGCTGGCTTTATAGACTTCCGCCCTTTTAAGGGCTACTTTGACGTTGGGTTCCAATCTGAGGAGGATGCTGAAGCGGCAGCACAAACTTCTCTAATCTATAAAAAAAACCCATTCCCACAACCCATACTCGCCTCCCTTCAGACACCATGCTAGTGGTATCCTTTGCAAATCTCCCATCCCACCTTCCACCCCAGGTTTTGTATGACCAGTTGGTCACAGGGCTTATGGCTTATGACACTCAGCCCAACCTCATCTTTGCCATTCCATCTGGTGTGGAGCGCCTTGCTGCTCCTCGTGCAACAGCCACCATCATACCACACCACCCTACCATAGCCCAACAAATCCCACCCCGCGCTAGTGTGGCTGCAGCGCCTGATCATTTCTTTTGGGCTCAGGTTGATAATGGTAGGCAGATTTTTCTCTCTGCTTTGGCCTCGACCATGCAAAAAGAGCGTGCCCTCAGGCCAAATCCGCTGCTGCAGCTTCTGAGCCCCCCTCTGGAGGTTCAGTATGGGGTGCTTTGCTGCCCCCACCCCTCAATCTTGTTCAGTGGGCCCACATGGAAAATCAGCCCCCCCCAAAACCTCCATCCTCACTCTCCCACCTAAATCTACGCCATCCAATCAGAGCAATGCTTGGACCACCATTCGCACCCAAGCAGCTGCCCATTCACCCAATTCTACCCACCCAAATTTAAACACCACTATTCCAGTGAACCAAAATCCATGGGATCTATTGGCTGAAACTGACGAATCAGGTAATGTCCTCATTAGTAAGCATACAGGTCAACCTCTCTGCCATGGCGATTATGGTCGGGCAGAATTTTCCTTCCTGACTTCAATGAAACCCCTACCCCTCGCCATTTTGCTCCTCTACCCAATACAGCCCCCTTCCAAAGTGACCACCAGCTCGCCTTAGCTGCGGTGGCCTCTCCTCATTGCCCAAAACTACGCACCGCGGTGGCCCAGTCAGTGGCTCAGCTCCAGCATGGCCTGCCCACCCTCTTCTTCCCCCCAACTTCCCTGAATCTCCCTGCAGTGACATCTCAAAACTATTTGATGATGCTGAAATCGCTCTTATGAATGTCACAACGATTGCTTCATTCAACCCCTCAGCCAAAATCACCCGCCACAGTATCTCCCTTTTTACCCAACTTCCTGAAGCCCGCAAAGAAGCTGAAGTTCTCCTCGCAGCTTTTGTTTAAACACTTCCCCATCATTATCTTAATGCGGAAGTGGAAAACTCCTACTACGCTGGCCTCAGCCCCCACTATGCAGATGCCCCAACGCCCTGGCTCTCTGCTCTGATCTGGTACTGTAACCAACATCCCTTGATCAAGGTGGGTCTTTCTAAAAACCAACCCCCTGACCCCTCCTCACCCTCTGCCATGGTGGGTTAGCAGTTTCTGCTTCCCACCTGGTTAGTAGTTTGTTTTGTCATTTTGAGTGTTGTGTTCAGTACTGTCTGTCCCCTGGTCGGCGTACCTTGAATAAATTGAATAAATCGAATAATTGGTTTAATTGGAGCTTAAAGATACCAGGTTTGGCCATTTATAGCGCAGACCCCATCTTGCAGTTTGTGGTTCTCATGGGGTGGGTTGTTTGGCAGGGCCTTGCGCCTTTGCAACGATCCACCCTTTCCATCATGACACCCACCTTGCAATCCCCCCAAACGGTGATTAGATCCAAACCTGATCACCCTTTTTGGGCGTGTGTCAAAAATGGCCATGCCATATGCCCCTTGTGCTTCAAATTGGATCATTTGAAGCATAAATGCCATGCAACTTCCACCTCCACCACTTCTGCTGCCCCTTCTTCTAGTGTCAGGCCAGCTGCTGCCTCACCCAAATCTTTTGAGTGGGGCAGGATCCTCCTGCCCCTTACCTTGGCTATTTCTGGCGCTGCTTCCAAAGTAGCATCCAATCAAAATTTAAATTTTTTCTAAACCTTTCATTGGAATTATGGAATCCTGAGCTGATGACTGAGACAGTTTTGGCTAAGCTGCCATGGTCAACTGTTTACAGCCAATCAGGATCCAACACTGCACCAACTCCAGTGGCTGGCCTGGCATTAGCTAATTTAAATCCATTTGAAGTGCTTGAATGGATTGATGATATTGATCGGCCTTACAATGTTAAGCCCAATTTTGCCTTGGAGGAATTTTTTGTAAATCCTCCCGATTCATGTCCCTGCCATTTTTACTCTAAAAACAGTTTCCCTGCATATAAAAATATTAATAAAATAGCAGTAGAAGCACCTGCTGCTCCCTCCAACACCCTCCTATGCCAACATCTTTATGGGGCTATGGAATCACTTATTGAGGGTATTCCCATCCCAAGCTTCCCCCATGATTTTGATGAGGGTGAAAAATACAAAATTGAGGAGCTCACTTTTGGAGCGTGCTGTGACTGCATTGATGCAGCAAAAACCTCTCTTTTGATCCCAATTATCCTCAAACCCGCCAGCGCATCAAGTCTTTCACTTGTGTGCCTGCTCTTATAACTTTTGCTGAGCATCAACTTGCTCAATATGTTAAAGCGATGGACACCACCAGCCTCATTAACAAAGAAAACCCACAATTATACCTCCTTATGCCTCATGTCAATGATACCCTAACCCCTATGTTGTCCGCCATGGTCCACCAGCTTAAGCAAACGTTAGACAAAAGTTTACCCAAAGTTTCCTCACCTTCAGATATGGGTTTCTAGGCTGATAACTTAGGGGCTATATTAGGATTTTTTTATTTCTCATAATACCTTTATTTGTCTCATTTGCAAATAAAAATGCATGGTGGCTCTCCCTTTTGGGTTGGGCACCACTAGTGCTAAAAAAGGAGCTCAAAGATATTTGTAATGTCATATTATATAAGATCAGATACATAGATAGTTTACCATGGATGAGTGGATAGTCTAGTGGGGTGGTTCCTGCTACCGCTAGGGGTCAAGGTTTTGATTGAAACTGTTCTAAAACCAGATATGATTAGAAAACCTCAGTGCAGTATATTTTACCCAAAGTTCAATTGCCTTTTTTACATTTTTAGATACAGTACCTTGCTAATTAGCCCCATATTTAATCTGCATAAGTGAACTGCAGGGTAAAATATTTCAGTGTTGTATTCATCTTATTGCCTCATTGTCCATAAATTTGTTTTCCTGTACTTAACCTTTTAAAAGAGGATACTTTAAAGTCCTAGGCTTGACTTTTTGTGGCTATCCAGTAAGAGAAATTTTAAATACTATTTAAGATGGGATGACTTGGGATGATATCACACCAATTAAGGGAAGTGAAGAAAATGGGAATGGAGGATAAAATCTGGAAAACCTCCATGTGCGGCATATGATAGGACAGGAACTCCATGGATCGCCTTTGCTATTTGATATCTCAGTTCAGGGCACTGGTGCGCAAAACCAACACAGTCATAATTGTCTTCTACCCAAAGTTCATCTACCAGGATCAAACTCAGGGAGGCAGTGGTATATCCAGGAAGAGTGTAAGAGAGACAAAGGGTAAGTTTGCAGTGAGGATTTTGTAGTAGAGCCTGTATGCAGCTATAGACTAAAAAATACCAAAGAAGAAATTATCTGAGGGATTTTAAAATAATTTCTTACTAAAGTGCCTGTATAAAGCAAAAATTTTAATTCATCATAATGCACTGCAAAGTTCTATAAGTTAATGTTAATTAATCTTGGAGGGCGTGGCTGCAACCATGACAAATTCAGCAGGTCTACTTCCACTCATCAGATGTTATGCCCTTGTTGGCAATGCAATTAGACACGTCAAGTGGTGTAGGTTCTGTTAGTGCCCGCTTTTGGGCTGGCGTGGTGTTATTTGAGCAAGGGACCCTATCTTGAGCTCTCAAAGAGAGGCTTTCTACTTAGTAGATGTTTGTGTGAAAAATTCTGATGAAGTGATAATGTTTGAAATTTTTAATATGAATTTTTACTCTTGTAGGCAAAGCATTATCAGTATCAATTAGTTGGTAAAGGAGATATGGGATTCAACTGTTGCACTATATTCTCTATGTGTATTGAGTTTAAGTAGATTTTTCAGCACCAGAATATTTTTATCAATATTAAAATCATACAAAAATATACAAAAACCTAGTTTTATGATAAACAGCTACTATACAAGTGGTTTGAGGTGTCTACCAAAAATTAAAATAATGAAATGATCTGTATAACAAAATAAAAATCTCTACTATTTTATAAATGGTTGTCACTCCAGTATTTAGATCAACGCCTTGGATACATTTGGGTTGTAAATAGATATAAACTTTTCAAGCAAGTCTTCTGAAACTAGGCATTATATACTGGGAACAAATTCACTGATACTGAAGAGCCAGAATTCTAATGGTTATCAGTAAAGATAAAGTTTCTTTATTTTTGTCTAGCTTATTTAAAGAAAAAAATATCCATCATGAACTCCTTACTGTAATGAGTTTTACTTTAAGTTTTAATGTGAGATAGATTGATGTCTGGCTGCGCAGTCTTATACTATGATAATGTAAACAAAATTAATGTAGTTATTTTAAACTACTTACCATTAATAAGAGCTAAAAAACTCTTAATACTATTATTTGAGATATTAAGGTAATTGTATGTAGTGCAAATCTGTGTTCTACTTATAATATAGGTATACCTCATATCAAAGAGCTAACAAATATATTTACTATGCCTTGGTTTAAGACCAGCATATATATTTTAGAGGTCATGTTTTAGAAAAAAGAGATGGGTAAATGTAATTGGTGTTTGTCATGATTCATGTGTGCCTTTAGTGCATTTGTACATGGTTTAAGAAATGATAGTACTGAAAGAGCTAGTAGTAAGATTAGAATTATTATTTATTTTGGACAGTGATTATAGCTTTTATGTGTTTTGCAAGTTCCCTAATCTTCAGGTTACTCTCTGCCAGTTTGACACAGTTACTTTGTGTGCTACATAAAAAAAGAAAAGATTTTAGATCTCACATTATAGTCAACCCCTTAGTAGCCCCAGTGTAAGGAGAGTGTCTATAACTCTCCTGTTACCAGTGTGTACGCCCCAAATGGTGCACAGGGCCAACTCTAGGGAACTAGCCGTTAGTACAAAAGGTACTAGTGCCTAGCAGAAGATGCTGGAGCAATAATAACTTATGTAGAGAAATGTGATCATAATAAGTAATAACCAACCAAAAGTGATGTGGTGCACATGGAATAAAGGGGTAAGCGTCCCAGGTTGGAGGGAACTTGGGCAACCCAGCGGTGCATGAGGGGATAACCTAATAATATTCAGAATGGAATGGTTAATCTAGCACAAGACCTCCTCGAAGAGGTCTGCACACAGGATTTTTCAAGATAACATAAGTAAAAATAGGAAAACAGGAAAGGTTTATTGTGAGAAGTCAACCAACAAGTAGTGTTGGTCACAAAAAACCTATTCAAACAGAGTTGGGGTAATTATGGGTCTGTAGAAGTGGGCACAAGCCTTGACACTCCAATAGACAAACACCTCCATCCAAATTAGTAGAATACACTGAAATTGTCTTCACTCAAGTAATCGACTGAAGTTGTATTCTACCTGAACACATAATTTTGTAACTAGAACGGGTTTTGAACCCCCTTTCTCCAATCAACTGAATTGAACCATCTTCATTTGTCAAGTAGCTTGTCCGTTTTAATGCCTGGTCTGACACAAGGGGTTGAGCGTTTTGCACCTCACTAGTACCAACCTGGGCATATTTGGCTTGTACCCAGCGTTGTTCTAGTGTTCTTGAGGTCAGGGAGGGCCTGAAGTTTCACCTTCTGGGCCTCTGGCCGCCCAGCCTTATCATTGGGGTTGGTGCCCACTATCATGTTATTTAACCATGACACCCAGTTTACTTTCTCTCTCTCTCTCTCTCTCTCTCTCTCTCTCTCTCTCTCTCTCTCTCTCTCTCTCTCTCTCTCTCTCTCTCTCTCTCTCTCTCTCTCTCTCTCTCTCTCTCTCTCTCTCTCTCTCTCTCTCTCTCTCTCTCTCTCTCTCTCCCCCCCCCCCCCCCCCCCCCCTCTCTCAGCTAATTAATATAAGGATAAGCTATCTTCTTTTTTTACCCCATCTCCTTGACATTGATTAATAAAATATTCTAAAGATCTCTGCTGCATAAACTTAACCAATTAAAAAGTGTTTACTAATTAGATGTCAAATTATCATAAGCTTAGATGGCAGCTGGAAGAATTGCATCTTCATTATATATGATTAGTATTTAATTTGATCTGTATATGATTGAAATTACTGATTAAACTCTATAAGTTAGAAATTAAATGGAGTTACCAGAACTATTTTACATAAAAATATTACCCCAATTAACACATAAGATTAAACATGCGCTTCTTTTTATACCTACTGTTTGTTGCTTTGTTAGATCACTAAAAGTTTGATTATTACAGCTTTTTTTATTTTATTCTATTAGTATAGAGATACTTGGTCAACTACATTGCTCTATTTTACTAAATGTTTTCTGTAAATCAATGATTATTTCATAGACCTAATATATATAGATTTCTTTATATTATAACATTGAGTGTTTAACCTACTTTGAAAAACTATTACATATTATCTGTCTTTCTCAGTTATATCAGTCTCCATTATTCAACTTGACAGGTTCATATTTATAGTATTTTAATTTATAGAAGCCTTCTATAAGGCTATTATTTTAATTAAAACACTTATTATATAATGCCTAATTTTAATAGCTTAAAGGTTATATAAGCTTAAAGTCTTTGTATGATATGTATCTTTATCTATAATCTCTCTCTGCTTGGTGTAACATTCTGAGAAAAATAGATTCAGTAAATTAAAAGCAAACACTTAGTTGCACACCAAAGTCTTGCTCCAATGTCATCAGATCCCCCGCCAACTGTCCCAGCATGGGGCAGCAGCGAAACTCCCCCCTCCATTTTCTGTCTGAAAGGAAAATGCGCTTAGACTGGCTCGCCCAGTCATTCCAAACCCTTGGGATGATTTGTTCCTCCCAAGGATCTCAATGCCCATCTCGCCCAAACCCAAGCGGTGCCCCGCTGCCCCCTGGTGCTCCCCCAGAGCAACATGCATTTCAGCCTTATGGTCAAATATGGGAAATTCTTCCCCTACAATGACCAAGCCATTATCAAAATGGCTAAGGCAGTGATGACACCAGCCTGTTTTATAGACTTCCACCCCTATAAGTGGTACTTTGATCTCAGCTTCCCCTATGAAGCTGATGCAGCCACTGCAGCAATGGTGCCATTAATTTTTAACAATATTCCCCTCCCAATAACTCAGACCCAGCTCCCAATAGACACCACCTTGGTGGTCCAGTTCGCTGGTTTGCCCACCCACCTCCCTCCCCAAAGTTCTCCGCCAGGTGCTGATGGAAGGTTAGCAGCCTACAGCACCAACCCAATCTTATTATTTGTGGTCCCAAATGGGGCCACACGCCTTTCTGGGCCTCGGGCATATGCCACAATCAGCCCTGAATTTACAAAAATTTCTTTAGCAATTCCCCCTTGTGCCACCATCCCAGCTGCCCCCAACCATCCATTCTGGGCCCGCATTAAGGGCGGATAGATGATTTATCCATCCTGTTTTGAGTTAAACCACTCAAAACATAAATGCCCATACTCAGAAACTTCCGCTGATGCTGAAAGTTTGCCCAACGCCCACCAATCCGCTGCCCACCTTTACACTAACTCTGACATGGGGTACAATCCTACCTTCCCCTCCTCCAATGCTCATGCTGCAGCTGCACCTACAGCCACCAATCAGCACCCACCTTGCCCCAATGCCACAAATAATTTATCCAACCAAGCTTCAGATCGGATCCCAGTTTGATCCCATGCATCCACAAATGAATCAAACAAACCTCAACCATACACTGATTCCCCAATCCAATTCAACCAAAATCCATGGGAATTATTGGATATAATTGATGAATCAGGTAATATTATTGAAGAACTGATGCTGCAACTTGAGCAGCTCTGTAATGCAGAATAGGATACTCTTTCCTACCTCAGAAATATGTCCCACAACCTAACACCAAACTTTTCTACAGTGACCACCAGCTTGCAGTAGAAGCATCCACCACACCAGATTGCCATCCACTTTGCAAAGCTGCTGCCAAATCTGTGGCTGCACTCACAGGAGGAATTCCACCTCCTGTCATCCCCATAAATCTTATTTCAAAGTAAGATCAACATGAAAACTTTACACAAAAATGTCACTGAAGCTATCCAGAATGTGGTAACAGTAGCATGGAATCTGAAAGCAAAAATATCCTGAACCAATATTGCCATGTTCATTAAATTCCCAGATGCCTGCCTCAAAGCTGAAGATGCTTTGGGCAAATATATTGTTGGTATAATTATGGCTGGCAACTATTTGGAAGTTCTAGTCATCAAGGATATTGAACCCCATACCACCAATACCCCCACACCCTTACTATCTGCCTTAACATGCACCCTACTCTGGAATGAGATGGATGCAGCCTAAGATGAGCTCCTCAATCCCCCCTCCCCATCCACCATGGAGGGATAGCAGTATTCGCTGCCCACCTGGTTGGATATTTTGTTAGGTACAATTCAATTGATCTGTCCATTTTGGGCGTTTCATTTGAATCATTATTTTTATTATGATTTTATTTTTAGTTCGGTAATGTCCATCCCCTGGCCAGCTTACCTCGGTTAAATATGATATGTACTTTTTTACATTAATTTAAGTGTTAGATAGATAGCTAGTAGTGCTATCTCTTACTACCTTTTCTATAAATTATATACTCAATGCAACTTTAATTATTATGCTTACTTAGTAAATAGTTTAGGTCGCTAAATAACTGAAATTTAATAAAAGTTTAGTAAATGCTAAAATATGTCTTTTCTTTTTACCTAGTAAAGAAATCAATTTTCCTATTTGATTTTAGGATACCAGGATTAGGGCTTTAAAGTACAAATATCAACGAAGCAAATATGTGGTCAAAAGTCGAATAGAATTGGACACCTTTGTGTGAAGAAGG
This sequence comes from Massospora cicadina, assembly GCA_022478985.1. Classification (NCBI taxonomy): domain Eukaryota; kingdom Fungi; phylum Entomophthoromycota; class Entomophthoromycetes; order Entomophthorales; family Entomophthoraceae; genus Massospora; species Massospora cicadina. Next base: position 94,305 of record JAKSZP010010776.1, on the reverse strand, counting down.
TCCATATCAGTGTCATTTATTTTTTGCAAACCTATAATTATCCTCTATAATCCTAGTTTCGTCAGTAAGTACATATAGCTGGGTTAGCCTATAATGAATCAACTATACATAAATTAAGTTTAAAAGTAAACAATAAGTTTAATCGACATTGTTTACATTCGATAAATTTGGAGGAGAATTTCACCACCATTTTTGGCACCTCGCGACAGGACAAACCAAGACTCTACACGTCCAACACTAAAAGTTTGGTTGAGAGGGATCTTGGTGCTTCCAATAAAGTCGTCTTTGATGCGATCATAGTCGTACACTTCAACAAACACTTCATCGGAAACGTTGGCATCAAAATAAAACGTCTCATTCCATTTGGGATCTTTACCAGCGTTGGCTAAAACCCGTGTCTTGTGCTTTTGTTTCCCAACGTGCACAATGGCATAGGCATCATTCTTGCCGAATAGGCCATCCATGTTGGTGAGCCCTCGCGCCTCTACGACGTTGACTTGAATTCTGCAGCTCATATTTACGTTTGATATACGCTCCTAAATGTCATTTATATAAACCTTAGATGCTCCTCAGGGAATGGGTATCCTCATTCGTAGCTGATATGATTTGTTTAAATAAAGCTTATGATGTTAAACATGCACCTTAAAGTGACATCATCGGTATTTTCTTAAACATGATCCTTATAAGTTAGGGGCATGTCGGGAAATTAACCAGATGGATCCTTCCGGTAGTATCAGAATTAGGGGTGTCTGTTAGTCGGGCGTGATTGCCGGCTAATCGCCTAGTTCGGTATTTAATCTACTTCATAAAAATTTCACTGATGTACTGACATCTGAAACCTTCGAGTCTGATAGGGTCAATCTATTTGGGTGAGTGGGTGAGAATTGAAAAATATTATTGAATAATTCACCAAAATGCTCACCTGAAGCTAATCGAGTCTAATAAGTTTAATCTATTTGGGTGAGCGGGTGAGAATTGGCGAATATTATCAATAATTCTCCAAATTGCTCACCTGAAACTCAAAAAAGTTCAGTATTAGTGTTTAAGTAGATTAAGTAGGATAATCAACTCACCAGCCACTAGGGCAACAGCGAAGCTGTAGTCCGAGTGGCTCGAGAGTAGTGCTGGCACAGCTTATAGGCTACAATGTGAGCTTATCATCTGATAAACAAATACCGTAGCGAAGCACGGGTATCTGGATGTTAGGTTTATATATTTTAAAAACCTGCCTAATTTGGTTCACCTAATTAATAAAATACTTTTGACAAGTTAAGTAGAAGTTGATTTAGTAGTTTGGAAGATATGTCACATACTCAATAGTTTTAAAGTATAAAGAGATGTTTTGGGTAGCAGTTTGGTGTTATTTGATTGATTCGATAGGCTTTTTTATTTGGCCTAATGTTGATGGCTTTTATTCGAATCGATAGGACACATTTTAGTTTTGAGGGGTGATTAGTTATTGGTTGCTTTGATAAGTTCAGTTGGGTTTAGCTGAGTGATTGGTGGTTTTTGGTTGATTCGATTGAGCAATTAGATTTGGCTGAGTGGTTTTGTTTATCTATAATATAAAACCTAAATTAAATTGAAAATCTGAAATTTTAGACACCGTAGCGAAGCACGGTTAGATCGGCTAGTATTTAAGTTACATACGATCGACTGGCAACTCGTGCTGAGGATGAATCGAACTAATCTAGAATTTGGTGATCAGATGAGCGGATTGGGAGGAATCACTATGATGAATGAATTAACGATCTGATAAAGTTCCAGCCTGGATGGCTGAGGGGTTCAGAGGTGCAGTAGCCTAGGTATAAATAGTCATTCATTCCCTTCAAATAAACATCTCTCTTTACCTATTCTTATTTTAATTGTTAGTAGTTTTTCTGCTAGGTTATTATAAAATGGGATGGAGATCCCTAACGTTGGTGTGAGGTGACACATCTGGAGTGGCTGGTGCTGCCAGCTCCAATGCCAGTCCCTAGAAGGAGCAGGTGAGAACCTGGCCAACCAGCCACCAATGATGACACTGCTGGCCATCAACCCTGTGGGGTGCAGTGCAGGAGTGCCTTGGTTGCCCAGGATGGGGGCAGGACTCACTGGGGCATACAACAGGCCCTAGGGCTAAGGTGAAGTCAGTGTTCTGCTGTGTTGGTGGGTTGGATGTGGACTCCAACAGGGTTGGTATGCCTATGAAGGTGAAACAGTAAAGAGTTAACCAGTCTTCATACTGGTTGGCCTGGCACACTAGTGGAGCTCATAGTTGATTTTGCAACAGTGCAAATATATAGAACATGGTTTGCTTATTGCCTTCCATCATATAAATTTTTATTCAAGACAAATCAGTCTTAAAACGAGCATACTATGCTGAATTCCACTGTTTCAATTAGGTCATTGACTATAATAAAAAGAGATCTTTGTTATCTATCAGTAGATAAAGATGAGCAAACCTTAATCTCATACTATTAAAAGTAATTTTATAACCAAACTACTTAGTTTTAACATTGATTATTAGAACTCCCTACTAGTATTATAAAATCTTAAATCATCACTGTCTCAAGCATATATTTTTCCTTACAAACTTAAACCATGACACAGAATGTTAAAGCACAAGGTCAAATAATAGTATAACCACATACTTAAATGATCTTCATAAGTATAGATACAATCTGCATCAAAGCCTGAGATCAGTGAGATGTGACTTTAATTAATTTTAAATTAAGATACATTATCTTCTAGTAATAACTTTCAACCAAAATGGGATACTAAAAATCAAAATTTGTTATCTCTAAATGAGTTACTTATTAAATTTGACTTAAATAAGGTATAGCCCCTAGTACTTTGTCTTGTAGGTAAAGATTTTGTCTTTATATTTTTTGATTTATATTATTATGTTAAAGTACATACAACCTGGTATAATGTGCTCCAAGTTTGACTTTCTTTTCCTCTATAACATTTGAACTGTTGCCCATACTTTAGATATTTTCAATTTATGGATATCTCATTTTTTAGGGAAGAAAGCATATGACAATTATATATAAAAAAATGTATATCAGTTTATACAAAACGTCTTATTTAAGACCTCATTGTATTAATTTTTTGTTCATTTACCAATCAAAATCTCTTGGGCTATTATCAATATATTAAAAACTATTAAAGGCGTTCAACCTTGGGACAAATATGGCACACTAATTTTTAATTAAAGAATAAGAGGTTTGAAATTATAAAAAGATGGATAAACCCTAGAAAAACTTACTGTAATCTGTCATTAAAAAATAAATAGCCCAGATTGGTAATCACTATTTTGAATAAAGTTTTGGATCAAAAATCTAATATGGTCATATTGTCAATAAAAATAGTTTAAAAAGGAATTAACCTTTGAAATAACTTTATAAAGCTTGCATCCATACTATTATACTATCCTCCCCTTACATTTATTAAATACTAGCCAAGTTTAACCCAGCTTTACTTGGGTTTATACTTTACTATATAATTCTAATCAATTATCTATCTATATATAATAATTTAGAGAATAAAAGGCTATTCTAAGCCTTTTGGCCTTGCTTTTCTGAAATTTGCCAGCTTGCACCTTTAAACACTGTGATATTTCTTAAGGTTGGCAACTTGAAAAATTTCTACTATAAGCTTAAGATGAATTTATTTTTTATTTGAGGTGGGCTGACCTGGGGATGATACCGCACCAATGAGGGAAAGTGAAAATGGGAAAGGAGGATAAAACCTATAAAACCTCCATGCGCGGTGTATGATAGGCCAGGAACTCCATGGACCGCCTTTGCTATTTGCTATCTCAGTTTGAGGCATTGGTGCACAACGCTAACACAGTCATAATTGTCCCCTACCCAAAGTTCACTATCAGGATTAAACTTGGGAAGGCAGCGGTAGAGGTCCCTATTCTACCACTGGGGTATCCTCCCCTGCTTAAGATGAATTTAGGTAATGAAATTTATTATACAATGCATAAGTTTAATTAGTAAACTTATGTAATATATATATTATTATTTCACGCTATTATTATATTATTATCATTATTACATTATTACTAAAATTTTTATTATAAATTATTATTATCATAAATAGCATAAGTTTAATTAGTAAACTTCCATACTAATTTTTTGTCAATTTTTTATTTTATTTATTTTATTTTTATACCACCACACCCCCAATTTCCACCCCTTTCATGGTATGTCCCAAAATAACTAATATATTTTTCATCTGTGACCCCAAAAAAACCCACATAGCCATTCTTTAGATTTATAATTTTCACCCCTGCACCCTTAATTTCTACCCTTAATGTACCCCATATGATGATATTAGCAAAAAATGGTAGAAATTGTACTGCCATATGCCTTAGTAATTGTGCAAAATTTTATCAATAGGTTATGTTAGGAAGTGTGTTAATTGAAGGATGCAAGATTCCAATATAAACAAAATTATAAGTTAAAGAAAAGCAAGAGTCAGCTCACTGACCTCAGCTCAAATAACATTTGAGGCCAACTCTCTACTTAGGGATCTACTCTGCACAGATTAGCAACAGTCAACCTTTGTTTAAATCACAATATATCCTCATAGAGCAAATTCTACTCTATTTGTATTTGTTGTAGCATTGATCTCATTGGTATACTGTTTGCGCCCTTGGAAAAACTCTTGCTAACACTATTTGACATGTTCATTGTAAATTGGCTCTTGGGACTCAACAGAAGCCAATCCATCCTTTCTCTTAGCAGTTTGGCTCCAAGGTATCTGCAATATAGATATTCTTGTTCAAAAAGAGCAGATCTCAGACTAAATTATTGTATTCTTCTCAAGTTTAATCCCATACTGTCTACTAGTGATTGATTCAATGAGATAAATATAAGTGAAAATAAAAGTATGAAACAGTTATTCTCTGGAAATGTTTTTATTAATGTAAAAAGTGAAGCATTTTATACTTTGGATGAAGAAAATCAAGATTAAACTGAATAAATATTGCAAAGTAAAGTAGGAATTTGGTTATTGTTGTATGAAATTTTCAGGATCTTTTAGTTAGATGAAGTATAACTTCTGCTTTTGTGACTTTGTTTATATGCACTGATTCTTGTATCCATCATCTACTTCTCTCAGCAATTATCTCCAAACCTGGATGTCCAGGGGCCCTTTCATCTGTCCTTGCTTCTGGTTTTTGGGTAGTTGTATCTTTTTCAAATAACACTTTATTACCAAATCTAGAAATACACTTGTTGAATTCAGATTTAGATGATGGCGCTCCTTTGATGTGCCTCACATCATGTTATTAAGCAACTCACAAAATTAGTTGATTTCCAAATTTGGTTCTATCTACCCTGAGCCTTAATAATTCCAATTGGGGTAATTTAATTAAGTTATAATCGCATCATCAGTAAATTGCAGATTATTTTGGCCCCCAAAGGTATAAAAGGGGGTCAACTTTCATATGTATCTTATATGACGTCATCATCTTTATTTCATAAATCTGCTGAAGCGTCAGGAAAAAATGATTTTACATAATTTCAATCTGATAGTGAGTAAATTTGCTTTGTTTGCCCAAATATAAAGGTGTCACCCATCTTCATCCATGGTGGGTAGGTTGCCTGCACTCACGCTAATTTGGAGTGAACTCTACTCATTTCGCTAGTCAGAAATGATCGCTGATCCATTTGTGGCCTCATCCATGACACTTCCCCTCCCAAAGCAAGGCTGGTAAGTGACCTCAAGTGCCATTTGTGTACTCTATTGAACACAATGTTAGTATCATCATCCCAGATGGAGCATTCAGCACCTCTCTTTGTTAAAACAGTAGTAGGCCCAGTCCAAATGACCTGTATTTCTTCCGGCTGTGTTCCCTGCAGATGATAGAATAAAACCTCATCCCCTAGGCTGGACTCTGTTAGCCTAGTTTGTCTTTGACTCTACCATTGACTTTGAGAGATAGTGGCTTCAATGTTGTTTGAAGCTTTCAATTAAATTTTGATAAGTTTGACAACTAATTCCTCCTAATAGCTTCCAGGTAGCAGGTTTTCTGGTCTGCTGTGATGATTAGGGCCAGGATGGTTGTCAGAGCTGCCTCTTTTACATATAGGGCTTTGAAAAGGGGACAATCCAATCACTTGGTGGTGGCTCAACTGCTAAGCTAACAACGCCAAGGGCATCAACGGATCTCCTTTCAATTTGTAATTGAGGGCCATCTTTCTTCAAAATTCCTCCCAGAGTTCCATTGACTCACTTGACACTTCCATTAGAGGATGGAGTGTAGGGGTAGTGAGCTGCTGCTTTAACCCCACTAGGTCCATTAACTTTCTCACCATGTATGAGATGAAATTCTTTACATTGTATGAAAGTAAAACTTGATGGCAAACATGCATAAGGATGACTTAATTGTACAGAGTGCAAGTGGTGGAGATCAAAGCATAAGTATTAACCATGGAAGCCTCAACCCACTTGGTGCTGTGGTTGATCTCTACCAGGATAAACTTTGATCCACTGGAGACAGTTGGTAGATGTCCCACCACACTAATTGATACGTTTCTTAATGGAGCGGTAGGAGTATTAGTGTAAACTCAATTTGCTTATCCAGCAAATAAAGACATGCACAGGGTATGCATAATTTCAAAGCTTGGTGAACTTTTTCTGACATGCACCCCCAGTAGATTCTCTCTTTTAAGTATGCCATCGTTTTTGAAATCCTCCATGGTTCACATGTTTATGGGCCTCCATTACCAACTCCATGCTGACACAAGGCTAATTATAGGGGTACCACTTGTTTTGAATCTTCTTTTGTAGGTTCCCATCGACATGCCAAGTGCTTTTGGAACATCTCCTCAGGACGCTCTTAAATTCCTCTGTTTCATCCTGCCAGGCCTCTTCTGGTAGCCCAATTTAATCATAAAGTTGATCACTCTCTGGTGCTTTCAAGTGAAACACCAATAACCATGATAGGTATCATTGTTTAGTGTTTGTCTCATGCTCCTTGTATAACTTTGAAATCATAGCCTTTGAGGAGTACACCCCAGTAGGCAAGGCGTCCATCAGGATCATTCACGTTCCACATCCAGCGTAGCAATGCGTGATCCTGAACTACCATAAAATGTACCACTTTAAGTAAGGTCAGAAGTGTTTGAACACTCAGATCAATGTCAGGCACTCTCGCTTTGTGGCCATATAGTTCTTCTCCACCATACTGAACACCTTTGAGTAGTATCTGATCAGATGATCCACCCCTTCTTAAATCGTGCCAGGATCACACCATCATAAGCCACTAGCATCAGTATAGAGATAGAACGTTTTATTAAAGTCAGGATAGGCTAATATTGGCGCCTCTACCAATTTTGCCTTTAACTCCTTGAAGGCCTGCTCCTTTTCCAGGCCCCACTCAAACTTAGTTCTCTTGGTGAGCAATTATGTGAGGGGCACCGCCAAGTCCACAAAATGGGGGATTATTGCCAGTAAAATATCACCATTCTGAGGAAAACTTGAATATCCCTCATGCTCCTTGTTGTCTCCATAGACACAATGGCATTCCCTTCCCATGTTGCAGCTTGATTGCACTGGGGCTAATTTCATGCCTAAGGAACTCTATCTGTCCTTTAAAAAAGGTGCACTTGCTCCATTTTAGCTTCAGATTGGATTCTTGCAGCCATAAATAAATTCCTCAAATATTCTATTGATGCTCTTGAAATGTTCAACTGATTACAGTGATGTCATAGAGATAAATCAACATGCTAGATAACTTGAGATCGCTGAAAATGTGTTCCATCATGGTCTAGAAAGTGTTAGGGGCGTTGCAGAGACCTGCAGCATTATGGGATTAAATAACCCCTGACTACTAATTAAGGAGCATTTTTCTTGATCTTCTGGTGAGAGCTCCATCTTCCAGTAGCCGCTGGCCAGATTCATTGCTGAAAAGTACTTCAATACACCTAGGCTTTTCAGAGCATCATCAATTCGCAGGTGTAACAGTCAAAAATGTCCCAGTTTTTGACTGCCATCTTGCCTTTGGATCACCAAAAAGTTGATGCTGACAGATTTCCTGATATAATATCCCTTGGGGTAAGAGTTTCAACTTCTCATACTCACTAATTTAACCTCAGATTTAGGGCAATTCAGAAATGTGGAAAGATGACATAGGTAAGTGAGGGTTTTGATCCTGAAATTAACCTTGTTTTATTTATCAATGAAAATCAACACGCTGACGAATTTATCCCAATGACATAGGGCACCACAAATGACATCAGGAAAAATCAGAGTATTTGGCAGATAAGTTTGCTGCCAAATCTCAATTTTTTGTTAAGGATACAAAAAGTGGGTCGCCACGGGATACCAGGTAAGACAAGGCAAGAGCAGCCCCAAGGTCACTAGAGACCCACGCGAGGGTGGGAAATGAGAAAGACTTCTGAACTGAGTTCAAAATCGTGTGGGCCTGACCTTTTAAGGTCACTCTTCTGGGGAGCCCCTCCGCACTTTTCTTTGTGCCCCAGGGAGCATAAATAATAGCTCAGGAGGGGCACAGCCCAGTGCTGAGCCCACATGAACCTCAAAACCTCATAATGGGTTTTAGCTCAAAATTCAGAAATCCAAATTTTGAGTCAAAATGTAATGATTGGTTTGATCTGACCGTTACATCACACCCTGCTAAGAGGGAGCCCCCACAAGAGGGGCTCATAGCTGGAGGCAACCACCACAAGGTCTTCCTCAGTAAGTATGGAGCTGGAGCCAGACTGCAAAACCCAGTCCACCCAGTGAGGGGAAACACGCCCAACGTGGGGCTGGGCGGTTATCCCACACATGGTGGGTGGACCGTGGGGTGAGGGGCGCTGCTGGACCAGGTCCCTCGGTGCCAACAAGATCCTTAGCGAGGGGGAAGCCCCACCTGGATTTTGGATTGATGGTCACTCCAGATCCAGGGTTGGCCATCAGTCACTGGCTCCTCCCAGTGATGGTTACTCAACAACCGGTACCTGAAGTGACCACTGCGGTCAGACTGACCTGGGGATCTGGTGGCGTGCTGAAAAGCACACAGAGTTCAAAATAATATAATGGTTGAAAACGTCCCAGTTTTTGACTGCCATCTTGCCTTTGGATCAGCAGATTCAAATTTGATGCTGATAGATTTCCCAATATAATTTCCCTCAAGGTAAGAGTTTTGACTTCTCATACTCACTAATTTAACCTCAGATTTAGAGCAATTCAAAAATGCGGAAAGACAACATAGGTAAGTGAGGGTTTTGATCCTGAAATTAACCTTGCTTTATTTATTAACAAAAATAAACATTCTGACGAATTTATCCTGATGACATAGGGAACCATAAATGACACCAGGAAAAAACCAGAGTATTTGGCAGATCAGTTCGCTGCCAAATCTCAATTTTGTTAAGGATACAAAAAGTGGGTCACTGCGGGATACCAGGTAAGACAAGGCAAAAGCGTCGAGGCCACTAGAGAGACCCACGCGAGGGTGGGAAATGAGAAAGAATTCTGAACTGAGTTCAGAATTGCGTGGGCCTGACCTTTTAAGGTCGCTCTTCTGGGGAGCCCCTCCGCACTTTTCTTTGTGCCCCAGGGAGCATAAAAAATAGCTCAGGAGGGGCACAGCCCAGCGCTGAGCCCGCATGAACCTCAAATCCTCATAATGGCGTTTCAACTCAAAATTTGGAAATCAAATTTCAAGTCAAAATGTAACGATCAGTTCAACCTGACCGTCAAGGTGGGATCAAGTATAAGTCTTTCTTAGATAATCATTTAAATGGTGGTAGTCCATGACTACTCTATGGGTTTCATCCTTTTTGCATAAAAGCAACAAAGAAGATGCCCATGGACTCTTTGATGGCCTGATTAGCCCTTCTTCAGCTAGTTGATTAATCTCTTGACCAATAACTGCATCCACTGCTTTTTAGTGGCAGTAGAGTTTGAATTTTAATGCTATAGTAGAACTGGTGTCCATTTTGTGGACCTCACTTTTTCATGGGCCATAATTGTTGGATCAAGTACTGAAGATGTCACTGAACTTATTTAACAGCTCATCAAAATTCCTTATGCTGTTTAGGAGTCAAAATCCCAACCCTGAGCTCATCAGCTCCTAAGGCATGTACAGATTCCGTGTCATGGCAACTGGTCAATTTAGTCAGTGCATCAACTTGTCCCTTTTGACTCTGATAGGTTGGGTAGTGATATTTCCCAAGATGATGTTCAATTCTCCATAGTAGTTTGTGTCAGAACCCTGGTATTAGTCTAGAATCTTGCTCATGAAGTCTTTCACAGCTGTATACTTCAAAATGGTATCCAGCTTTTTCTTCACACCAATTGTTAGGGTCATCTGGCGTACGTCCCCAGGCAAATCTCTAGTCTCGCTAGCACTCAGTTAAAGCCTTTCTTCTGTGCTTACAGTAGCCGGTAACTTCTTTGCACCTTTTTGAGTCAGGGTATAGTGGATGGTTTAGATAGATTGATCCATTTACAAAGCACATCCATTGTTTCTGCGGTTTGACATCTTCATCCTTAAATAACAGTAAAAGTTGCTAACTCAAGATGCTCACAGTTATGGATGTAAAATCAGTCTTCACTCCAAACTCAAAGAGATACTGCGTCCCAATCAAGAAATCATAGTGGTTATTGGCTAAAATCACTGCTGGTGCCGTTAGTACAATGCACCCAAAGCCTAAGGGAAATGCTGAATAGGCTCCTAAGGCACAGGTAACGTCTGGTCTGTGGTTCAGTACTTCACATTATAGTTGATATCAGGCATGAACTTCAGCTCCTTCATGAGCTTAGATGATATGGTTTTGACTGAAGCCTCATTGTCCAGTACTGCCAAGACGCTTGCCTCCTGGATAATCACTTCTACTTTTGTTACGCTCTTGCTGGAAGGGTTACCAGCGGTCAATATGTCTGTAATGGAATCTTCAAACTGTCTAAGAGTTGCAGCGCTTGAAGTAGCTTTGACATTACCTCGCCATCCAATGCCAAGTTCTTGAAAGTGACCATAACTAGCTTCTTTCCTTCCTCAAATAAACTAATGACCCTGATAGGCTGATTCACTTGCACCAGGTAGGTATCACTCAATTTATCTCTGTCAAAACTGTGGACTCTTAATATAGCAGGCACAGCCACCGCGCTAGGTGCACCTAACACATGGTATCCTGCACTGACCAAAACATTATCTTTGTGATTATCTTCACCATCAAAATGAAGAGCCACCCACTCTAAAGCGTTGAGGGTATCCTCTTTAGGGGGTACTTCCTTCCTTTCCATAGCAAGTGAAAAAAAGATCGGTAAAGTGCCCAGGTTTATGGCACTTATTGCAGGTTAACTCTCAACGAGGAAAGGGCTCAGGTGGTTTGAACCCTTATCCTTTGGTTCGTTGACATTAACATTAATGACATAGATGACCTTGCTAACTCATCAAGGGGGTGTTCCCATGGCCTTGTTATATAGTTTTTAACATCCCTTGTACGTCAAGCAAAGCTTCCTTAAGTGCCTTTAAGGGACGTCACACTCTTAACCACTAGAGTCATATGCATCTTTAAGTTGGTACTCATCTCCAATGAACTCAGCAAAACAGTTTCTTGATAGGTAAATCCATAGTTCCTGAAGTCCAAAATTGTTGAGCCTTGAGATAGTAGCATGAGGCATAATCTGTGACTGACACATTCTTGCCCGTTTTCATAAGAAGGAGCTCTTGCTTCATATTTTGGACGTCTTGCTAACTACTTAACTCGAAAGTAAGATAGTCCAGGTTGTAGGCTCACTCTAAAGATCTTCTGAGCCTCGTGCTCATACACCCTTTGAACGTGGTAAGCCTTTTGGTGTTTGCTAGCGCCATTCATGCTGTTCTCATACATCTGAAGGAAACCTGAAATTGTTCCCTCTCCAGGTTTGTACATGGTCTTAAAGTATGGTTTAGAGTTAGAACTTCTTCAATAGGGTCAGCGTGCATCATGGTCAGTTGTGAAGCAGCTCTATGTTTGTGGGAAATTCTGTTGAGCGACCCACATAGGTGCCTCCAATCAGGTTACTAGTCAAGTAGAGGTAGGTTCTGGTATAGTACGCATTTGTGCCTTCAATTCTCTATACTCTTGTCCATAGCAAACAGCATATTGTCATGCTGTTCCAAGCGCTCTCCATATTCACTCAAAACGCTGATAGTTTCTTCATTCTTCTTTTGAGGAATATAAGTCATTATCTAAATTTAAAAATTCAAAATCTATTTGAGGCACGCCAACTAGGGATGGACCTTACCAACTTAAAGCAAAAAAGCCCAAAATCAAATGGGGCGACAAACAAAAGAAAATGAAAATCTCCAACCAGGCAGGAAGCAAAGTACCGCTAGCCCACCATGGAAGAGGGGGAGGGAGGGTCAGGCAGCTCTTCTTCAGGCAAAGGCTTTGTGGAAGATGCATATTGGTTGTAGAAGCGTACAAAAGCTGAGAGCAAGGGCATCGGGGCATTGGCTTGGTGGGGTTGGAGGAGTGTGAGATAACAGATATTTACCTCGATATCATCTTGGAAGACAGTCTCAATGAACTCTGCAACTTGATGTTTGGCTTAAAGGCGGTCATCTGGGATTTGGACCAAGCAGGCAACAATTACCAGGTAAATTCAAAGATTTGGTTGAATGCTGCTAGTTTTGCAACATTCATGACAGCATCATTGGTATCATTAACCAATCTGGTGATTTCCCCATGTGCTACTCTGGGAGAAACAGAAGGGAGTTAATTGTGCTCAGACCTTATTAAATTGATCAACTGATTGTGCCACTGCTTTGTGGAGGTGGTGGCAATGGGCGATGTCACCGCTGCTAAGGCAAGATGGTGGTCACTTTGGATGAGGATGACATTGGGTTTAGGAGCATGTCATCTGGGTGAGAGGGTTTTGTCAAAATCAGAGTTATAAAATTCAGCCCAATCATATTCATTCTGGCCTTCTTCACTGAAGACATCATCCTCATTTGTGACAATTTTACCTGTGTCAGGACTTTGGGGGAGGAACTTCAACCTGGCCCCTATTAATAATGGCCCCAAAGCCCCCAGCGAGTTAATAGGACATTGAGGCCTTATGTAAAGCTAAAAACGGAAAGGAGATTGCAAGAAATGGTACTTTTACTGAAATGATCCCTGAGGTATTTATGGAACCTTGATGGATCAGGAATGGGTGGAATTGGGAGTGGGAACAGACAAATAAGTATAGATAAATAAATTAATAATACAAGGGGAGCAGGACCATCCTCAGCATAATTTGCTGGTGGTCCCAAAAAGGGTAACTTGATTGGGTGCAAGCACCAAAAGGGATTTCGTTGCAACCTTATTAAGTTTTGACATCCTTAGCATTAGTCGCTGGTGTCATATTTGAATTTAATTATAATTCAATTATCAGGGACAATCCCCAATACTTTAGATCAGGCTTATCCCAAGTTAATGGGAAGCCCAATCTGGCATCCCCCATAAGTGGGTCATGACCCCTAGTTGACGCTTCCCTCAATAAAGGGATATCCCAACAACCTGATTCAATAACCTCATCCAATAGTTTCAAAGGATCTTGGTTCACGAGAATAGTGGATGTAGAATTTGAATGGGCTGTAGTAGTCAAAAGGGTTGCTTGGGTGCAAATGATGGTCCAAGCCAGACTCTGATTGGTCAGGTTGTACCCAGGGTGGTTAGTGTGTATGGAGGTTTTGGTGGGTGCTTTCCCACGATGGCTCTATGTGTGAGAATGTTGGGTGAGAGGGGGCAACAAAACGCCCCATTCAGATGTCTCTGAAACAGGTTCAGAAATTAAAACAGGTGAATCGGCATGGGAGCAGGATTGTTTAAAGTGGTCAAGTTAAAAAAATGGGTAAAATCTGTTAATTACTATTGGCATGAGTCCAAAAGAAATTCTCTGGTGCCACAGTAATGTGAGCATGTGAGGGGATTTGTTGGACAATAGCTGAGTGATTTGGGATGATGGTGGCAGTGGCTTGAGGGACAACCAGGCACTTTTCACCAGAAGAAACAGTGAAGACTATGATGGGCTGAGTGTCATAAGCCAAAAGCCCTGGCATCAACTCATCATACAAAATTTGGAGTGGGAGATGTGAAGGGAGGTTGACAAATAACACCACCAGTGTGATATCGTCTGGGAGGTGAGTTTGGGTAGTGAGGACAGGGGTATTTTTGTAAATTAGAGGAGTCAACGCTGCTGCTGCAGCGTCCTCCTCTGTTTGGAATCTTATGTCAAAATAGCCCTTAAAAGGGTGGAAATCAATAAAGCTAGCTGGCGCAAAGGCAGAGGTGGCAAGTTTGATTATTGCTTTGTTGGCGTATGGGAATAAACGCCTGTCAAAAAATTGACCATGGGTTCCGCTAGTGTGCCAGATCAACCAGTATGAATACTGGTTGACCCTTTGCCGTTTTGCCTTCATAGGCGTACCAACCTCCTTTAAGTCCGCGTCCAACCCACCAACCAGCCAACCAATAACTTCATCTTATCCCCAGAGTCCTCAGCATGTGCCTTGGCAAGTCCTGCCTCCATCCTGGGCGGCTCAGGCACTCCCACACTGCCCCACCCTTGTGACCCTTCACCAAACCATCTGGGCATGCCCAAGCGAGTCCATCCTCCTTCCTGGGCGGCTATGGCACTCCTGCACTGCACCCCTCAAGGTTGGCAGCCAGTCAGCGCATCATTGCTGGTAGCCAGCTGGCCAGGTTCTCACTGGTTCCTCATAGGAAGGAGGCATGGGATCTGGCAGCGCCGGCCACTCCAGGCATGATCACCCGCGCCTATTGGGGGATCTCCTGTCCCATCTTAACTCTAATCTAGCTGATGAACTACTAACACATAAGAAAAGATGGGCAAAAGAGAGATGTTTATTTAGAGGGAATGAATGACTATTTATACTTAGGCTACTGTACCTCTGAAACCTCTCAGCCATCCAGGCTGGAACTCTATCAGATCATCACTTCATTCATCATAGTCATTCCCTCCTAATCCGCTCAACTAATCACCAAATATTAAATTAGATCAATCTATCCTTGGCACAAGTCACCAGTAAATTGTATATAAATTCATATTTAAATAGGACTTTGAGCATCCTCAGCATGAGTTGCCAGTGCTCTGAATTAGTTGGCAGAATCATTTTTGTACAATTTGTAATGGATTAATCAGCTTTCTTCTGGAAACTTTCATAACAATCCTCAAATTGGCATTTCAGCAGCAAATGCAGATTTCGCCAAACCTAAACTCAATTAGTAAGATATCATTAAATAGTATTGAACTAGACGATTAGTTGTCAATTACACCTGACTAACTGACACCCCTAATACTGATACTATTGGAGGATCCTGCTGGTTAAAGACTCTCAACGACCCCATTTTCAACATGGAGGCAAAATCAGATAGTGGATCTAGATAGGGCGAGAGGATGGGGGCAAATTATGTGGATGCGCACTAGGTGAAGTGCTAAGCCCCATGGTGGTACAAATCAGCCAGTAGAGTTTGGCAAAAAATTTGAGCCCATCTAAATGCTTTTCCCTGTAGGGCAGAAAATGCAGGGAGATGGATCACTGCTGCTTTACACTGGAGCAGCAGACGGTGGATCTGAGGACACAAATTGGAAAATGGACGTGTCTAGATGGTGGTAGATAAAAAAACTTTTTTCAAAATTGCTTGAAAGTGAGATTAAGCGGAAAGAAAAGTTTCATTCCTCTAAATTCTTAAGTGTAGTTTCAGTTCTATTATAGGTGAATGTCCTCTCAAAAATAGTGGAGTGACAATTTGTTCTCTTTTAGCAGTCTCCTTGAACTCTCAAGATAGTTTCATGGATCATGAACTTCTAGTTCCAGGATATGGAGTTTTGAATGGATTGTATCCTTCTCCCCTACAAAGAGCTCAGAGGGGTCCTCTCCATAATATACTTTCATATCCGCTTCATCAGTGAACTGCTTGTTAGATTTTGATGGTTGACTCAAAAATAAACCCTTTGAGAAAACCATCAATACTAATATATTCTTCCCATTGATGGATCCTTTGATCTTTCCCAATTTATCTACATAACTAAGTTCCTTCCAAAACCACCTAAACTCTATTTAAATTGTCCCAATTACCGTAGCTAATAATAGCTATGATATAATCATATAATGGCCAATTATGGGTCCACTTGGGTGCAAGGTGGTCCCACAGCATTAACTAAATTGCACCTCCTAAATTAGTGCACTAATCTTAATGCATAAAGGTGGAAGTTGGGTTTAATTAATGAAATCAATAATTAAGCACTTAAACATAGATGTCCCGATTATGGGTGTATTTAGTGCTATTGAGAGGCCTGTTGACATCTCAAATTGGGGTGCTTCATCTTTTATGGTCATATATGTTTTATTCCCCATTTATTATTAGACATTGAGTTATGACATAGCTCTAATTGGGAAGATTTTGATGTTGAGTTCAAAACCCAAAGTCGTCCCAATTATGAGAGTAAAATTGCCTTCAATTGGGCTGAAACAATTGTTATTTTTAGTCAATTCATGGGCTGAATTGACTTGGGGATTTTTCATAATTATTGCCATAACCAGCAGATTATTGGCATAATATGAATGAACTCATCTAATAGATGAGTTCAGCCAGGAGATACCCTAAAGGTATATAATACTGGCGCCTGGCCAATTAATAAAACATCAATTAATCATCATTTACTATTTTATTGATCATTAATAACTACAGTCGCTTACTTTATTAATTATTATCCATCTGTTGTCTATCAGATAATTGTATCTGTTGCCATTACATCTATATTAGATAGTTGTGTGTGTTTATTCTTCCCAAAGAGAAGTACATAGTTGCCTGCTGGAGAAGTAGTCCCAATTATAGAGGAATAATTTCCTGATTTTGTACAAAGACAGAAGGTCTCATATTTGTTGGTGCCAGTAAACTTAAGAACAGTGAGCATACCGGAGTTACTTGGCTATTATCAAGGATTATCAGATAATCTACTTCCCAATTATGAGCAGGAGTTTCATTTGAAAAGCGAGTTTATATCCTCATTTTCATTGTTAAGTTATTTTAGCTTGCACCATCAGCTGAAAACTTAACACTGCTCATGAGAACTTTTATGATTCTCACTAGGGCTTGATGATGCTACCCCTATATTGAGCACCACAGTCAGCTCGCTGATCTCAGCTCACTTAACATTTGAGGCTGACTCGCTGCTCAGGAGATCTACTCCACTCAGATTAGCCACCAGACAACCTTTGCTTAGATCACAATCATTATTAGAGCAAATTTTACTCTGATGCTACACTTTGTAGCCTCAATATCTTTAGTAAACTGTTCATGCCCTTGAAGAATCTCTTGCTGACACTCTTTGACATGTTCATTATATGCTGGCCCTCAGGAATCAATGGAAGCCAATCCAACCTCTCCTTTGGCAGCTCAGTTCCAAGGTATCTGTGATATAAAGTGTCCTTGTTCAAACAGAGCATATCTTGGACTGGTTACTGTACTGCTTGATGGATAATCCCAGATTGGCTACTAGTGATTAGATCACTTAAACAACTATACATGAAAATAAAAAAGTAAACTGAGATTCAGTGGAAAGAATTTTTATTGATGTAAAAAGTGAAGTTTTTATATTTCAGATGAAAATCAAAATAGAAAATGGATAATATTGTAAATTAAAGTAGGAAAAACTTTTTTTTTCGTTGCAATCACTATTGCAACCTATTCAATTCAAGACTAAATCTAGTTTGATAATCTCACAGAGGAGATTAGTCTGCGCCCATGTCAGGGAGCAGTTGGGCAAGCAAGGTAAGAGGAGCAGGTGGAAGGCCCGCAGCCTCCAACGTTCAAAAACGCCCCGGAGAATCTGGCAGAATTGACAAAAATCTTAAAAAACTGGCAGTTACGATTTCCCCAGAGATACTCGCATGGCAAGCATGATGCAACCAGTACATTAACATGCCACACTCCCAACCACTTTCATCGGTGGAATTTGGAGTCTGCGTGTATCTGGACATCCAAAAAATGGCCTTATGGGAAAAATTTTGTGAAAATGTACACAAAATTTTCCCAACCTCAGTGTACATTGCACCTCACTCCATGTCACGCGGTTGGCTGGACCTAGGTTTCAAGAGCAAAAAAGCAGAAGATGAGGCTGCAGCGGTGCGCATAGTGGTCAACCTCCCCAAAGGGCAATGGGTCATTGAAACCAAATGCACCAGATGGACAAAATCAAACCAAATTTTCCTCACGTTTGACTTTTTGCCTACTATGGTAAAACGTGACATTTTAAAACAGCACCTGAAAGATGGTCTCACTGTATATGGTGAAATACAATCTTTCAAAATGCAACGCTTTACGCTGATGCCACACCTGTGCACTGGCAAAGCCATCGCAGTCTGACCCCAACTGAGGAGATCGCGAAGGACCTAACCCAGATCCCGCACTCCACTTTTATTGATATCAAAGGGCATACCACCCACCCATTCCAGGTGACCGTGGACAGCGTGCCCCCCATTTGCACCCACTGTGATGCGTTTGGCCACAAGGCGCATGCATGCCCCATCAAGGAGGGCGTCACATTCCAAGAGCACCCCTCAGCGGCCATGGCCAACAGAGAGGCACACTACGAACCAACCGCAAGCACCAAGGAGGCTTTCCCGTGGGGAGCACAAGGCTGCTACCTATTGGTAAAGCCTATCTCCCTGCAAGAATGAAAGAAGGCTAAGCAGGCCCATAGGGCTGCAGCCAAGGAAATGGCCAAGGCCACTACCACTATCCCACACTCACAACGCCAGGAGGACATGGAAACCTTTGTGGCAGAAGCAATTCAGGAATCCATCAACTAATCAGATTGGGAAGCTCATGCTGAGCGGGCCACTCAATCTGAGGATCCAATGGGAGACTCGATCTCACCCAATCGTTGCACCCAAGCTCTGGTCAAAACCAACTTGGGACCTATCCCAACTGAAAAAAATTTTTTGACCCACTCAACGGTGCACCGAACTCATCTGCACCGCAAAAAATTTGTCCGACGTCAGGAAAACAAAAAGTGAAGGCCAAAGCCAACATGACTCTTTCCACAAAATCAACAAAAACTCCAATAGTGTTGCTGCTAACACCCGCACTGCTGTGAAAGTTCGTGGGGACCTAGAAGAGGCTGGTGGGCCTGGGGGCCCACCCCTCGCACCTAAGGTGCAATGGGGGAAACCTTCACTTTAGGGATGTTGAATATTGCCGGACTCAAGGCCTCCCCATCCCGGGCTAGGAAACTGAGTTTTTTACAACACAATTTACCCTTGGATATCCTGGCCATCCAGGAGTCCCACTGTCCATGAGGTTCTGAGGAAACTTGGAAAACAATGCTCCTCCCATCCCTATCCTTTTGGTCAAAGCACTGTGGGGTGCTAATTTGGAAAATAATTTTTTTCAAATTCACATCCTCAGAAACATACCTAAATGGCTGAGTGCTCATCATCACCTTCTCGTGGGCTGATGTTGTGCACGCAATCGTCAACATCTATGCCTCAAATGGTGCACACAAGCATCAGGAATTTTCTTGTCAGTCAAATCCCTCCCACTACCCCCTGATTCTTTCCTAGTTGGTGACATGAACCGTTGGCTAACCTCACCAACGGACCAATGGCCTCCCTCACCCCATGCCCCACAGGGTCACATTGAACTACACGTTCTAAAGGCTACCCTTGGGTTAATGGATATGCTGTGTGACATGCCCCACTGCTCGAAAACATGACGCGTCCCCATGTGCACAATGGCCAATTAAGGTCCATGACCTGCATTGACCTTATTCTAACACCAGCGAAATTCCAACCCCACATCTCCCACTTCACAACATTGAAAATGGAATTCTCTGACCACCAACTGGTCTTGATAACATACCACCTACCTGTCACAGTTGCTAAGGCCCCACATTGGTGCAAAATCTGCCCCCCGAGCTCGCATCACCAGGATTTTCCATATGGGTGGAAGAGGCAACTTTGGCAAAAAAAGTTTGTTGCACCGTTTTGTGTGGACCCCATTTCCACATGGGCAACTTTCAAAGAGAACACCATCTGCCACTCTCACCATCTCTCCTCCAGACACTCACAAGCCACATCGGCAGTTATCTCGCGCGCTCTGGCAGAATTGGCACACTTGGAGTCCAACATTCCAGCTACAGGATACAGCCCTGCATGGGGCTGGAAGTGGGCGGAGGCAGCTGCCCACCTCAACGCACTTGAAAGGCAACACAAACATCAGGTTTGTGTCCAATATAGGGCCACACGCATCACTAAAGGTGACAAGTGTACTGCATATTTCTTTAAAAAAAATTTTGCACCACGCCAGAGTGTGGCCTGCACACAGGTGCGAAGATTGGATAGTTCTATTGTGGATACACCAGCTGAAGTGGCAATCAAAATGCAAAAATATCACTCAGAGTTGTACTGAGCTGAACCAATTCAGCTGGCTGAAGTGGCAGAATTTCTTGACCGAGCTCATATCCGCACCATTTTCCAATACCCAGAAATAATGAATTTAATTACTCTGAACGAATTATGGACAGCCATTCGTGGTGCGCCAAACCAAAAATGCCCAGGCCCAGATGGCATTCCATATGAGTTCTACAGAAAAATATTTCAAATATATATCTCCACTTCTGATTGCCTCACTTAACCAAAGCCTGTTGGAAACGCGCCTCCTACCAGGAGGACATGAGGCCTTTACTGCCACACTCTTCAAGAAAGAGGATAAGCTTGACTTAGCCAACTGGCGCCCCATTTCTCTAACAAACACAGGCACCAAAATTTTAACCAAAATCATGGCTAACCGTTTAAAGACTGTAGCATCTGCCACCATCTCCCCAGAACAATTCAGTTTCATCCCCAGAAGGTCGATTTGGGATAACATGCACTCTGTGGCTAATGTATGTCAGTCCACAGCCTCTGGGGCACTTGTATTCTTGGATCAACAAAAGGCCTATGATAGGTTGGGACCATCTAGTACTAAAAAAAGGCCTATGATAGAGTAAACTGGGAATACCTAAGGGCCTGCCTCCATCAATTCCGCCTACCCCCTCACTTCATCAACTGGGTGATGCTGCTCACGGAATCTGCAACAATGGCAGTGCGTGGCCCTGGCTTCCTAACGGAAGTAGTCCGCCCTCAAAGGGGCTTGCGACAAGGGGACCCCCTCAGCCCACTCTTATATAACTTCAGCCTTGACCCACTACTGCAAAATGTGAATGCCCAACTCACTGGGGTCCATGTGCCAGGCCAAGCCCCAGTCTAAATATTGGCATTTGCAGATGATTGTGTGGTTGGGGTGTCTAATAATCAAGATGCACGCGCGCTTGAAGCTCTCATCCAGTAATATTCCCAGGTAAGCAACGTGGCACTGAACGCCTCCAAAACTGAAATCATCCTCCTTGGTCAGTTTCAGAACTGCTGGGCCCCAGCAATTAGTTCCCAACCTGGCCCATCTGCTCGTCCATGTCCACGCCTTACTAACTCAACACACACCGCTCCACTGGTGCTCCCCTTCGTGCCACGTCCTACCATAGGACCGGTGCGCCATCTGGGCGTGTGGATGGAGGCAGGCGGATACGCGTCAGCAGTAATGGAGTGCCATTTTCTAGACAATGTGAAAAAGCGCATCGCCTCCCTCAGAGCCCACCCTACTTCCCTTACTGGCAGGGTTGTTTTAGCCAACTCTATGCTCCTCTCCAAAGTCTGGTTTGGAGCCCATGCCATCCACTTCTCCCCAAGCTTCTTCAAATCCTTGTATGCCTTGCTGCAAGGGTGGCTTTGGTCAGGCCGCCCTCCACCAGTGCGGCTAGAGGTCATGTTTGGCCCTCATCATCATGGTGGCATGGTCCTGCTTGACTTCAAAGACCATGCTGCTAAGATCCTGGGCACCTGGATCGCGGCTGTCACCACTCCCACACTCCCCATCCCAACACTGGTCCCGTGCAGCCCACTCCAACTTCTCCCAAGCCTTGGGCCTCAACAATCCATCAAACCCCCAATCCCTGATGAAATACCTCGCATCACACACATCGGCCACAGGTCCTCACGGGACAAAAACCCACTACAAACGAATCCTACTCTCTATGCGGAGCGCAGAGTGGAGAATTCGTATTAGTGGACATACAACCCAAAGAGGCCGCCCCTCTCCTCAGTTCACACAAGAGGTACAGGGGCTACCCATCCATGATGTCGTGATCCCCATTCGGCCCCATGTCCTATCCAGGGTGGACTACCTGGACATGATGGACATCCCTTATTCCATTGAGACCCAAAAAACAATCTGGAAATATGTACATCACCCTCTGTTGCAGCCTCAAGTCCGCTCCCATGTGTGGCGCTGCCTGAGGCGGGTGTATCGTACAGCTGAGCGCTCTAACACTTTACACTCATCCTGTGTCGTGTGTGGCCAGTATGGAACGCTGTTTCACCGCCTGGAGAAGTGCCCCACCTCTAAAGTAATATGGCGCGAAGTTCAACGTCTGCTAGGCCAGGATCAAACGCATCCATTCAGTCTGTCAAGCGATATGTTTGCTCTATCAATGGCCTCCTCCCTTCCACCCTCCCTCCGTGCTCTGGTGGTTTCAATCGCCATGTGGACCATCCACATGATTGTCTTAGATGCCATCGCAGGCTCCACCCCCACCCTCCCAGAAACTGTCCACAGATTCCGGTCTCATTTGGTGGACCACTTTCAAGCGTGGATGTTTGGATACCTCCCACCGCGTTGCCAACAGCTGGTCTCCTCCTGGTTCCCAGTCTGGTTCATCAAATCAGACCCCTTCCTCCACACGTGTGCTCAATAGTGGCTACGGCCCCTTCACACGTTCCCTCCCCTCCCCATAAGTGGCGTTCCCGCTGGCAACAAGAGATAGCATCGCTTCTCTGGGGTGCCTCCCCCAATACTAAGTTTATCTGTCCTGAGTCATATTTGGAAGTGTCCATCCCATGGATCGGCCTTCCCCACAATAAATTTAAAGAATGTAAATTAAAGTAGGAATTTGGATTTTAATATGGGTTATTAGCATCCTCTAGTTAGATGGCGTCTAATTGCTGCTTTTGTGGCTTCGTCTATTTGCCTAATTCATGATCTGCAAGCTCCTTCTTGCAGTGACTACTCTAAACCTGGATGTCCAGGGGCCCTTTCATATGTCCCCACTTTTGGGGTTTTAGCAGTTGTATCTTGTTCAGATATTACTTTATTACCAAATTTGACAAAACACTTTTCAACTTCAGGTTCAGGGATGGCACTCCTTTGATGTGTCTCGCATAGTGTTTTCAAAAGACTCTTGAAATTGTTGGTTTCCTGATTTTAAAATTTTTATCCTTGAGCCTAAATCATTCCCATCGGTATAATTCTGTTGAGTCATTGTAACATCATCAGTGAGTTGCAAATTATTTCATCCCTTAAAGGTTAAAAAGGATCAATTTCACATGGATCTTTGGCAACATCATCGTCTTTGTTAAATAAAATCTGCTGAAGCATCAGGGCAAAAATTATTTAGCATGACAGCACTCTGATGGTGGGAAAATTGCTTAGTTCACCTGGATAGATAAAAGGGGCTCACCCATCTCCATCTGCGTTGGGTAGGTTGCCTGCACCCACGCCAGTTTGGGGTGAACTCTACTTATTCCACTGGCTAGTAATGGTCCATTGATTCATTTGTGGCCTCATCCATGACAGTAAGTGAAATTAAAACATAACAATTAGCCAAATGACCACCAACTGTTTGGAAAAACCATTTAAACGATTAAATCAACCAAATATCAAACTTTATAGCTGTGACAAACAATTTCTCTCCAGCTTCAAGAAAAGAATGTTTTGGGTCAAAAGAAGTCAAAAGGGGGAAATGTTGGACAATTACAAGTTTGCGATTGGGATAAGAGCGTTTTAAGCAATAGTAACGATATTATCAGCCAAAAAAACCCTAGGCAATTCATGTTGGAGCCCCTCAAATCAGGGTAACACTTTTGAAGATACTACATGAGTAAATAGCATGAGGTTGGTAAGTTGGATTGCCCCAACCACGCGGCAGAACCAGGGAGTCCATCAGAGGTTCCTCCCCAGGCCACGTCTAGTTCAAATCAACCTAAGAGGGGACCACCCCCTTTTATAAGCTTAGCAGGGGTCCCCAAGGTGCAATAATTTTCTCTAACAGGGATTAACTGAAATTTAAATTGTTACCCCACGGGTTTGTCCTGACTAAAAATAACTCTCCATCAGTCATTCTGCCAAAATGAAGCAAGTTTTATAACTCTGATAAGTTGAATTTCCATATTCCCAAATTTTGACCATACTAAGCTATTTCAAACTTAGCTTTGATTTCCCTTTGACCCTCAATACAGTTTAAAACTGAGCGGTAAGATATTGAGAGGGCTCATTTTTCTTACCCTGTGCCGCCACTAATAAAACATATAAAAACAAGCTTTTTGTTTATTAGTGTTTTTATCTTTAATATAAGTAATTCATTTGTGGAATCCAGCAGAGATTGGCACCAGAGAGCAACAATTAGCTGGATTCCCACAAGCTGGAGCAATATTACAATTAACATTAAAAACATATAAACCTTCACTTCTTACATATATAACTTTTTACTAACTATGAAAATTAAGGAAAAATCATAATGAAAACTGTATTTTCATTTGATCTTAGTAACTGTGCTAAATTTCATAACAAGATTATGTCATGAAGTTTGTTTTATGAAGGATGCAATATATCAATAAAAATAAGATTGTGAGTTAGAGAAAGACAAAATAAAAATGAATGTATATTTGTTTCTTTGTTTGTCCTATATTCATTACTATACCATTCACCCAATTGTGATATAAATTTTATTTATCCAGGAAGGTTGACCAGGGGACAAGCACTTCTGATATAGTGGGGATAAACTAATGAAATATGAAAATTAAAAGATACCCCAGAGGGTTCAAGGTCCCTCTTGTTTTCTCCAGGATCACCAAGTTTAGGACGGTAGGGGGGTTATGCTGGCTTATTCTTTGATGCAGCATGTGTGAAGGAAATAATAAACTTTTAGGAACCATATGGGGAACCATGGGTTGATTATCCTTCTGTTATGTGGGGTCATGTGTCCAAACAACCATGCTTGGAAATGTTCCAATATATGGCAGTGGAAATGATTGATGACTTCTTCAATTGTAGGCGTTGCTCCTGTAAATAATTCCAGTACTATTGTATGGATCATCCATAGTTCTATTGCTACTATTAACGCCCTGAGGGATGGGTGGATAGGAGAGTCCATGTTTATAGCGAACATGTTCCTAGCTAGGCTGAATGGTTATCCACTTTCTTAGTGGAATAGGCGCATGACCTCTTTTCATAAAGCCAAAATTGTGATAAAACTTTAGTGAGTTGTTGTGTGCATGCCTGCAAAGGTTTCTAAATTAGTACAGTTATTTTTAGATAATTAAAAAGGGTTATATATAAATATAATATTATATATGTTTTTATAATAATTAGTATATTGTTACATCCAGCAGCTTAATATCTGGTTGATTTCAAGTTTAAACGGTTTTGCTAGTTGGTTGGTGATTTTTGGTTTATTAATAAACTTGATGGTTTTAGTAAGCAGTTAGTAATTGGTTAATTCAGTAAGCTAATTAGATTTGGTAAGTTGTTTTTGGTTTTTGGTTGTTTTGATAAGTCTAGTTTGTTTTTACCAAGCATTTTGTAATTAGTTGATTTGGTATGTTCAAGGGTTTTAGCTAAGCAGTTTAGTAGTTTATCTTTGATTTAAAATCTAAAAATATTAAGTTTGAATTATTATATTAGCCTGAGCAATTCCAGGTAATACATCTTTCTTCTAAAAATGAATTTAATGTAATCACTTTTAGTCATATGTTATAAAACCTGAGCAACGCCAGTGCTGTAATTAGCACTGAGGCTTGAGTTACTACTGCACAGGTTTGTACTTTTGTATATGAAAATAAAGGGGGCTGTATGAAGACAGTAGCTCTACATTAATATAAAGATTTTATTATCAAAGGCTCTTTATTGAGCAGCTTAACTAGCTGATGAAAAGAAAAATCCGCTACAATTTTCATTCCCATCATAATAGATTACATAGTAGAGTACCAAGTGGCGTATATTTGTTATGAAAATGATAGAAATCATTGGCTTGAAACTATGGGGAAACCCCTTGATGATTGTTTTTATGCCAGTGAGGGAAAGAAAGAAATCATAAATATAAAAATTTGGATTTAATTTATGATTTCAGTATGCCTCTTAAATTGATAGAAAATGATTTGGGGGTTATTGTTGGTGGGGTGGTAAGAATTCAACCCCTGGTAGCTATTCTTGTCATAGACTAGAGTGAATCATAATTTTAATAATCTTATCAATTATTAGCTATATATAAAAAATGTAGGAACGTGGGCAAGGTAATCCGCCATAACTTAATTCAATGGTTAAACAGTGGCGTTGAGACAATCCATTGTAAATTAATCCAACACATTGATTTTTGGCATCAAGGGCTGAGGAATCAAAAAAATCATCTAAAATACATATTTAAATATTATAAAATAATTGAATGGCTGGTAAGACCAAATGCAACATTTCCCCCACTTGATCAAACATTCCAGCATAGAAATGAGCAATGGCTAGATGATATCTAGAATGAGGAGGCTGCAAAGCAAGGCAGAACATAGACATAAGCAATTAACGTATACTTCTGGATGTGCACTGGGTAAGAGTAGGCATTCTCAAAAGCCACCTTGATTTCTCCCTGGTGAGGATAGATAGCACCAGAGCAACAATAGGATCCTTGTTGGACCTTCAGATTGGTGAGAGGACTTTACCATACAACTCTTTAGTAATTCATATAGTGATAATCATCATGACAAGGGCCTGATGCCCTGGTTTAATAGTGCATTTTTGTCCAGCATGGAGTGGAATTCTGTTGGACTTTGAAATTTTTTGGGGCGGATTTAAATTACGTTTACAGCCTTTTTAATAGCTGATGGGAATAACTCCCTTTATGGACTCAACATTTACAGTTAAGAAAGGTTGTGAGATGGGTCCAGCTGGAGAGGAGATTCAACTCCCTTCAGCTCTGACAGACGCAAGGACACAGTATACACATCGTTGCTTAATATATGGTACAAACCTAATGAAAAATCCATTGCATCCTCATCTTTCATCAGCATCACAACCTTGATAGGTTCAACTGAATCCTCAGTAACCATGCCCACCAGTCCACATTCATCATCTGGGACTCCTTAATGTAACATGATGGAATCTATTATTACCCTACATCCAAAGTATCGTTTTTAAAGTTGGCTTTAAACCCTTATTTTCTCATGAAAGAAATACCAATAAGTAGCTCAAAATTGTCTTGAGGTAAAATGCTGACTGGAGCAGACAACACTCTAGTATCAAACATAAGCGGCATAAATAATATGCTCTTAGTGAAGTAGTGGCATTAGGGCCCAAGTTGCTATATGGTTTGCAATGCTCCATATTGGTTTATTCTTTGATTCTTTAACTGTCGCTGAAGTAACTTAGCTGATGGGGGCTCCACTATCCACAATTGCCTGAACTGGTATGTTGTACATTCTAATGTTGACATAAGTACATTCATCATAATTCTCTGGGCTGATGAGAATGTAAATGCCAAGTGTATCCTCTTGACTCAAATAAAACTAAATAAATATGTAATTACCTGTGGCCGCAGAGCTATAACAAACTTGTTTGTTATATTTGTAGGTGACAATCCGCCAGTGATGCAACACTCCATTATATTCAGGCTAACAACTGAGATTTTTGAACGTTTGGCAGATGTAGAATATCCCTTTTCTACTCCGCCAAAGCTTTTATTAAGTTGTTATTGGTGGTCGCAGTCAGTAAATAAATACTTCATCCTTCTTTTAAGCTTGGTATTAGGAGCGCTGAAAGCAAAGGTGCAGCACCGGAGGTAATTCACCATCTAAGTAATGGTAGTGTTGGAATAAAATGGGTAACATGGCCCAAAACAATTATAAATGGCTCGCAAACATAGTGGAAAGCAATCTAAGAGTCATATTGACTCAGAACTTTGGCCCCATACAATACTTAAATTTCATAAAAATGATCAGTGAAGGCCAAAACCCTCAATGGCTTTAGAGTTAATCCACAGAAAACCAGATTTTTAACTAATATCAGTTCCGCTCCACCAAACTCAACAATAATACTATTTTTAACAAGGGGATAGGAAATACTGGCTTCAGAATTTTCAGAATTAACGACTTCTGTATATAAGGGCTAATAAATTAATCAGCGGTACCAGTTTGGTCAGGTTATTAATGTTTCCCATAGTATTCTCAAATAAGCATACAAAAGTATAGTTATTCCATGCATTTCAAATTTGGGCAAATAAACAAGGTTAACTTGTGTTGAGATTTATGTCCATCTCATCCAACCCAATCAGATTATGACACAATCAGCTTTGCTACTAGGTGATTTACTTTAGTGAGTGAGTTATCATATGAGATTATGACTATTGTTAGTTGTTATTCCTAACGGAATATTAGCTAATCTGCCATATTTTATTTCACCAGATTACTTATGTTTTGTCATGGATGATCCCTGATAATGCATTAACTATATGGTTTTATTTATGATTTAATGAGTAATTTACTTATATTAGTCATTGGAGTTTGTCACCAATTGACTAGGGACTTATAATTAGTTGATGAAGCATCAACAATGCTTCTGATATCAACTTGCGGGTTAAACTTTTAAGTAATGCAATCTTCTGGTGATAGTTAAAGGTTCATCACCTAAGCAGGTTGCTAGCCTAATTAGGTTACCCCAGTGAGGTTAAGTAATTATAAAAGTATAAGGATTCATATATTAAATAACCAAAAGAAGTTGCATTTCTAGTCAGCGACAGAACATGGCTAGATGGAGAAGGAAACTCCATGTGGGGTGCGACTTAGGAGGGTTATTCCATCAGCAACGGCTGCCATCTCCCCAGGGAGGTGCCAACGTAAGATTTGGGCGCCATATTACCTATAAATCTCCTTGATATTAAGTAAATAGAGCATACAATTGAAGGCTTAGATATTTATTTGTTACGTTTATTATATCTTTTTACTATTAGATTAGAGTTGAAGGATCAGATACCTTTAGTTGAGAATTTTTATTAAATTCTCCCCAACTCCTGCAAGAAGAGAGGAAGAGTTGAAGGGTAAAAATCTTTTGGCATCTGGAGAATTTAGAAGAGTACCTTCTAGACAGAAGAAAGTGCGTTAGCACCAGTCTACCATTTAGGACACTATTTAAGCAGGTGGTTAAAGTCTCAATTTTGACAATAGTCTCCATACTATTGTTACCCCAGTCAATTATTATACTGGTAACTTAAATCAATGCACATCATAACCTGTGCAGTAGACTTGAGAGCTACAGAAAGTAACCCAGTTCAAAATTTTTTATCTGATACTCACTATAGGGGTTTGTTGAGTTTTCAGGCCAAATACACAGAAGAAGTATCAGCACATTGTTGTTTAAAAGAAGCTTAAGAAGTTGTAGATGGAATTGGATACCTTTACCAAAGTGTGCTGAACTTGGCATCACAAGCTGATTTCACTAATTTGGAGGTGCAAGTGATGAAAGCCAAGGAGGAAATTGAACTAGTCAGAAAGGTTAACGATTTTTTATGGGAAGGTCACCTCATTTAACTAAAAGGAGTATGATTAATCAAGGAGATACAATCCCAGAAAACTGAATGAGAAGTTGATAAAATGCTTCCGCTGAATTCAGAAAGACATAGTGCAGGTGCTAAAACACTTGGAAGAACTTGAAAATCACAATTGTGATTGCATCCAGATGGAGGTAAACAAAGCCAATAATGAGATGCACAAAAATCCAGGTGGGAAAGTACAAACCCCTGAGAAGTACACCAAGATTTTTTGCTCCCATTTCATAGATGACTCCCAAAAATATATATTAATAGTTGGTTTTGCTGAGCAGGAATCTCCTGCCACCATATTGACTGAAGAATTCTAGAGTATGCCGGAAAATTGCCTAAATATCATCAGGATAACACACTGGCGTTTTTACACCTATTCAAAATGATCATATTTAGATATGGGTACTAACAGAAAGCAGTAACCGTGATGAACTTCTAGACACTGACTGTCAATATCTGGTGAATCCCCATCTCAATGGTAATATTTGGACGCACATCAAAACAAAAGAAGCTAAAATGACTGAGTTTGTTAGTCCTATGCGGATTACCAACCATAAACAGGAGTTTATAGGATTCCAGTTTAGAAAAGACAAAACATTGACTGCTATCACTGTCCAATTTTACCAGGAATCACAAATACTAGATGGTGAAAAAGTTTATTTGATTTCAATGCATTCATAGCAAAGCAAGCGGTTATTTGGCCCTACGCAGATTTGCACCATACTATGGCTTCATCGCTGGTAAACAAAACTTTCACATCACATATGATGAACTATCTCAAGATGCTAGGAACAAATTCAAAGCACCTAATCAAACCTTTAAAGTCATTCCCCCCAGAAAGCAGGATACCATGAAAGTCGCTGAGCCAAATAAGGTCTTAACAGAATCAGGTCAAAATGGGAAATAAGTCTTAAGGACTGAAACTAGCGAATAAATTCAGATCTGCTGCTATCAATGTGTAAAACTTGGTCACATAGCTGTTCAATGTCAAGATAATAATCCTAGTAAGCAAGTTTCTTTGGTACAGGCTAAAGAAAACCGGTCAAGATATGGTAAAAGGACCAGAAGTCTAGATATGGACAATCTAGCACTGTGATCAAACATGTTCCCATGACATAAATAATGATGCCCTGGATTTTTCTGATTAATTTGTGGACAAAGACACACCTGATCCTATTCTCAAGGTAGTTAATTTAGATGTAATTGCAATTATCTGAGAAAATGTTAAGGGGATAGGCCCCAAAATTATGTAAGAAGTTGATTGGCCATATGTTCATTATTTGGCGAAAAGATCAGAACCGCTGAAAGCACAGAAGAATTACTCAAGGAAGACTTGACAAACAAATGTTTCTCTCCCTATTAGCATAATCAAGGAATCCTCTCATATTTTATCCGTTTAATTAATTCAAACTCTTGATTTGGTAAATAATGCCATGATTTACTCAGTAAAGAATTTATAGCAATACTCTAAGTGTACATATGTGGATACTATAGTCAATTGAGTTTTAGTATTGGCAAGTATTGATATTGGAGTGCCTACTAATAGCTTTTCAATCAAGTTGATGAAGTGAATGAGGTTCACTACATTTAGAGCACTGAAAAGAATATGGAACCGCTGGACCAGATACATTAACATCTTGTTAAGCATAAAGTGCACTACTGCTTTGGTTTGGATCGCTGGTGGTATCAGCTCCGCCATAGTGTTGGCAAATCAAAATTATGGCATGCTCATTTTGACAGAATTCCAGAGAAAGTATTTGTCAATTGTGATTTTGAGAATAATACCCTTACAATTTTGGGTCAAACCCTACACTTGGTATATCAGTAGATAGGAGAACCTCTGCCAATGAAAAATAATAATTTGTAAATTTAATTTATAATGATGGCATGATTCCAATCCAGTACAAGTTAGTTGAGTGAAAAGGTAGGGAAATGCCAAAGGAGATACTCTAAAACCATGTGATACCATTGAGGACGAAAACAATGAATACCATTCCACTGGGAATGCAAATCATAGTTAACACAGGGTTGAAGCTAGAAATCCCTGAACAATTATATAAGAGAAGTCATTGTTATATGGAATAAATCAAGACTGGAGCCTTTGGGTAGCGCAAGGGATTATAATGCTGGGCCACAGCGATATATGAGTACTACTGGCTAACCTGAGTGAAAACCCCATTGAAAGTGGAAAAAAAACCAAGACATTGCATTCACGCATTTAATCCTTATGGCAGAAATCAGAGAGTTCCATAACTTAAAAATATTAACAGAGATAGGATTACTGGTGGATGCTGCCAAAAGTGTTACCATACTGGTCAATCATGAGCAACTGGCTGAGTTATCAGAACAACAGCAAGAAGAAATGCTATAATTATTTGAGAAATATTTTGCGATATTTGCCCAAGATGACCTTGGCCTAAGATGTGCTAAAAATGTGATTCATAAGGTTGACACTGGGGAATATCTGCCAATAAGGATTATTGGTAATTCACCAAATTCTTCCATTCCCAAAACTTCTAACCCAGATATTCCCCCAATAATATTGGAAGGGAAATTAAAAAAACTACTCTTGTCAAGCCTAATAAGAACAATGATGCTTATCCCAAACAGTTGATATCAGAAGATTCAAATGCTCAACAGTTGAAAAGATCTTATGAAACCCAAACTACTTCAAAGACAATAAATATTCGATACTTTTGTTAATAAAAGTTAGGTCTATCTAAAACCTTATTTTTACTTATATTCATAACTGTTTGGAGAATCCACCTAAGTACTTTGAGAGAATACCTGTCATTTTTGAAGAGTAATTTAAAACTTAAAAAATGCTGCTCACTACAGTGAAACTCTGAGTTACACACCAGTGAAAACGTCAATCACTACAATGTACTCTCAATTTTTGCCTGAAGAAACTCAAGACCATGAGCAAGGCAATATTCTACAATGGGTTTGTTCCACTAAAACTGAAATTTCAAGGGTATCATCTACGTTAGAATTCCATGCCAACTTGGAATTTATGGTCCCAATTTAAGCTCTACTACGAATTTTCAAATACAGCCCAAGGTTTTGAGAAACATCATCTATCAGATGCTTGAGGGGGCTCTAATTCCTGAAATCCATTCTACTCAATCTCAGACTAATGCTGTACCCTCTACAATGAGGAATCATTTCAAAATTCTCAATTGCTGGGTATTAATACTGAGCAATATTTACACCAATTTGTACACCCTACTTTATACCACTTGATACAAGTAGTAGTAATGCTTTATAAAGGGATGCTTAATTTCTTAGAAAGATTACAATCCCTGATGAATTATGTATCTGAGTTTTAATTCTGCCTCCACGTTCACCAAGGATAATCGTGATGCTATTATTAATAATTGCAATATTCTAAATGAAGTGCAACAACAATTTGTTCAGCTTGATCACATAATATATAGTTTTGTTGAATCACAATTAATGAAGCGAGCCCAGAAAATGCAGGTTGAATGGAGAGATACTTTTTCCCAACTCTCTAATCATAATCAATTGATGGAAGAGGAATTAAAATTGACTCATCCAACTGGAACAATTGTACTCTGGAATTCAATCTCAAGTTGGAGAAGTAGAAAAAACCTCAGGGACTATGGGTCCTTGTGGAGAGCAAGGTCCTTCTGGTGTTGAAGGACATCATGGTCCAACTGGGGGTGGAGGACCACGTGGACCTCTTGGTGCAGATGGAACTCATGGACCCCCAGGTGCTGAAGGTCCTCATAGGCTGCCAGTGCTGATGGATCTCGTGGACCACCTGGTGCTGATGGGCATTCAGGATCCCTTAAGCAAGATGACTCTCTCTTGAGCATGATTGACCGCTTGTGTGAGAAATTTCATAAAGTTGCCAAGGAGTGTAAAGTAACTCCCAACGAGGTATCTATTGATCCTCTGTTGTTGCTTCAATCCTTATCTGACGAATTGAATAATCTGGGTAAATGGGCTAAGGAAAATGATATCCTGCTATAGGCTTGTGAAGCTAAAGGGGATATGCTTCAAATGAAGAAAGAACTTTGAAATTTAAATACCATGAACAGAAGGAACATATTTTCGAGTTATCTTGAAGATTGGACAAAAAAGTGATACATTCTGATCTCAATCGCCAGATTAATGAAAGTTATACTGGTAATGCTGGTTCCTATCCTCCATATTCTTACTTAAGCTTCTAACTCTAACTCTTACATCTCCACTCAATTGAACAACCTGGAGTGCATGTCTTGAAAGTCAATGCTCCTATAAGTTTTAACCCTGTTTCAAGTATAAGTACTCTCCTGGGGAAGGCAGTATCATCTCCTTCATCTATTTGTATGAGAAGGCTTTAAGTGAGGCTACAGACCAGCAGAATGTTTTATCTACCAAATTGTCTTACTCAATTGGCCCAATATATCATGGTACCTCATTTGATGACTTATTCTACTTGGTCCCAGGTTAAGGAAGCATTGATCAAGAATTTGGGAGTGAACAAATTTTATCCTCTCTCATAAAAAGGCTTTTATTGGCATACAGCCCCATTGAAATGAAACTATCAAAGACTTTGCTTATTGATTTTATTGAGAGGCGTAGACTTTGGTAGCATGTGGCTGGCTAAATTTGGCTGATGCTATTACATCTGTTATGTCTGCGTTTACTTCTAGGACTTAGTTGCAAGTCTACCTTTTAGCGTCAAAAAGAACTTCAGAAGCATCTTAGACATAAAGGAGGCCTTTTTGGAACTGCCTCCTCAATTTTCTGAAAAACACCAAACCTATGACTCTCCAAGACCCAGTTGTCCTAAAGTATATGCAGTGCCTGAAAATGTTAGAGCTAATCAGTGTAACTATTGTCACCAATACTTCCATACAGAAGACCATTGTTATAAAAAGGAAGCTGATGAAAAGAAGAAAAGAAAAAAACTAATAAGATTTACCATCTTGATAGTGATATGAGTATGCACTAGGAACATCAAGACCCTGTAGATTATAGTAAAGATGAGCATTCTTTCTATTTCTTGCCTTCCTTGTTTACTTTACCCTCTCAGTTTGGAAGTATAATCACCCATATCAATTTTCAAGTAAATCAAATTAATACTAAAGCAATTATTGACACTGGATCTCCTGTGAATGTGGTCTTATCAAAATTGATCAAGCGGATTAAGTTAACGCCTAATATTTCACATTATTAAGAATACAGCACTGTAACTTTTCTTTCTCGTTGCAAACACTTTTGCAACCTATTCAATTCAAGACTAAATCTAGTTTGATAATCTCACAGAGGAGATTAGTCTGTGCCCATTTCAGGGAGCAGTTGGTTAAGCAAGGTAAGAGGAGCAGGCGGAAGGCCCGCGGCCTCCAACGTTCAAAAATGCCCCGGAGAATCTGGCAGAATAGACAAAAATCTCAAAAAACTGGCGGTCACAATTTCCCCGGAGATACTCGCGTGGCAAGCACAATGCAACCAGTACATCAACACGCCACACTCCCAGCCACTTTTGTTGGTGGAATTCGAAGTCCGTGTGTATCTGGACATCCAAAAAACGGCCTTATGGGAAAAATTTTGTGAAGATGTACACAAAATTTTCCTGACTGCGGTATACATTGCACCTCACTCCATGTCGCACAGTTGGCTGGACCTAGGTTTCAAAAGCAAAATAGCAGCAGATGAGGCTGCAGCGGTGCGCATAGTGGTTGACCTCCCCAAAGGGCAACAGGTCATCGAAACCAAATGCACCAGATGGACAAAATCAAATCAAATTTTCCTCACGTTTGACTTTTTGCCTACTATGGTAAAACGTGATATTTTGGAGCAACACCTGAAAGATGGTCTCACTGTATATGGCGAAATACAATCTTTCAAAATGCAATGCTTCATGCTGATGCCACACCTGTGCACTGGCAAAGCCATCGCAGTTCTGACCCCAACTGAGGAGATTGCAAAGGACCTAACCCAGATCCTGCACTCCACTTTTATTGATATCGCAGGGCATACCACCCACCCATTCTGGGTAACCGTGGACAGCGCGCCCCCCATTTGCACCCACTGTGACGCGTTTGGCCATAAGGCGCACGCATGCCCCATCAAGGAGGGCGTCACATTCCAAGAGCACCCCTTGGCGGCCATGGCCAGCAGAGAGGCGCACTACAAACCAACCGCAAGCACCAAGGAGGCTTTCCCGTGGGGAGCACAAGGCTGCTACCTATTGGTAAAGCCCATCTCCCCACAGGAACAGAAGAAGGCCAAGCAGGCCCATAGGGCTGTGGCCAAGGAAGCAGCCAAGGCCACCACCGCCATCCCACACTCACAACACCAGGAGGACATGGAGACCTTCGCAGCAGAAGTGACTTGGGAATCCATCATCCAATCAGATTGGGAAGCCCATGCTGAGCAGGCCACTCAATCTGAGGATCCAATGGGAGATTCAATCTCACCCAATCGCTGCACCCAAGCTTTGGTCAAAACTGACTTGGGACCTATCCCAACTGAAAAAAAAATTTTTGACCCGCTTGACAGTGCACCGAACTCATCCGCACTGCAAAAAATTCGTCTGACGTCAGGAAAACAAAAAGCAAAGGCCAAAGCCAACGCGACTCTTTCCGCAAAAATTAACAAAAACCCTGATAGTGTTGCTGCTAACACCCACGCTGCTGTGAAAGCCCGTGGGGACCTTAAAGAGGCTGGTGGGCCTGGGGGCCCACCCCCTCGCACCTAAGGTGCAATGGGGGAAACCTTCACTCTAGGGATGTTGAATATCGCTGGACTCAAGGCCTCCCTGTCCCAGGCTAGGAAACTGAGTTTTTTACAACACAGTTTACCCGTGGATATCCTGGCCATCCAGGAGTCCCACTGTCCACAAGGTTCCGAGGAAGCTTGGAAAACAATGCTCCTCCCAACCCTATCCTTTTGGTCAAAGCACTGTGGGGTGCTAATTTGGAAAAATAATTTTTTCAAATTCACATCCTCAGAAACATTTTTAAATGGCTGAGTGCTCATAGTCACCTTCTCGTGGGCTGACGTTGCGCACACAATCGTCAACATCTATGCCCCAAATGGTGCACACAAGCGTCTGGAATTTTTCTCATCAGTCAAATCCCTCCCGCTACCCCCTGATTTTTCCTAGTTGGCGACATGGACTGTTACCTAACCTCACCAACAGACTGGTGGCCTCCCTCACCCCACGCCCCACAGGGTCACGTAGAACTATGCATTCTAAAAGCCACCCTTGGGTTAATGGATGTGCTGCCGTGACATGCCCCACTGCTCAAAAACATGATGCGTCCCCACATCCACAATGGCCAATTAGGGTCCATGACCCGCATCGACCTTATTCTAATGCTGGCGAAATTCCAACCCCACATCTCCCACTTCAAAACAACAAAAATGGAATTCTCCGACCATTGACTGGTCTCAATAACCTACCACTTACCCGTCACAGTTGCAAAGGCCCCACATTGGTGCAAAATCCACCCCCCGAGCTTGCGTCACCAGGATTTTCCATGTGAGTGGAAGAGGCAACTTTGGCAAAATTGTTTGTTGCACCGTTTTGCGCGGACCCCATTTCCACATAGGCAACTTTCAAAGAGGACACCATCCGCCACTATCACCATCTTTCCTCCAGACGCTCACAAGCCACATCAGCGGTTATCTCGCGCGCTCTGGCAGAATTGGCCCACTTGGAGTCCAACATTCCAGCCACAGGATACAGCCCTGCATGGGGCCGGAAGTGGGCGGAGGAAGCTGCCCACCTCAACGCACTTGAAAGGCAACACAAACATCAGGTTTGTGTCCAATATAGGGCCACACGCATCACTAAAGGCAACAAGTGCACCGCATACTTCTTTGAAAAAAATTTTGCACCACGCCAGAGTGTGGCCTGCACACAGGTGTGAAGATTGGATAATTCCATTGCAGACACACTGGCTGAAGTGGCAATCGAAATGCAAAAATATTACCTTGAGTTATACCGAGATGAACCAATTCAGCCAGCTGAAATGGTGGAATTTCTCAACTGAGCTCATATCCGCACCATTTTCTGACACCCAGAAATAATGAATCTAATTACTCCGAACAAATTATGGACAGCCATTTGCGGTGCACCAAACTGAAAATGCCCAGGCCCAGATGGCATTCCATATGAGTTCTACAAAAAATATTTCAAATATATATCCCCATTGCTGCTAGCCTCACTTAACCAAAGCCTGTTGGAAACGCGCCTCCTACTGGGAGGACATGAGGCCGTTACTGTCACACTCTTCAAGAAAGGGGATAAGCTTGACTTAGCCAACTGGCGCCCCATTTCTCTAACAAACACAGACACCAAAATTTCAACAAAAATCATGGCTAACCATTTAGGGACTGTAGCATCTGCCACCATCTCCCCAGAACAATTTGGTTTCATCCCCAGAAGGTCAATTTGGGATAACGTGCACTCCGTGGCTAATGCATGTCATTCCACAGCCTCTGGGGCACTGGTATTCTTAGACCAACAAAAGGCCTATGATAGAGTAAACTGGGAATACCTAAGGGCCTGCCTCCATCAATTCCGCCTACCCCCCGCTTCATAAACTGGGTAATGCTGCTCACGGAATCTGCGACAATGGCAGTGCATGGCCCAGGCTTCCTAACGGAAGTAGTCCTCCCGCAAAGGGGCTTATGACAAGGGGACCCCCTCAGCCCACTCTTATACAACTTCAGCCTTGACCCACTACTGCGAAATGTGAATGCCCAACTCACTGGGGTCCATGTTCCAGGCCAAACCCCAGTCAAGATGATGGCATTTGCAGATGATTGCGTGGTGGTGGTGTCTAATAACAAAGATGCACGCGCGCTTGAAGCCCTCATCCAGGAATATTCCCAGGTAAGCAACATGGCACTGAACGCCTCCAAATCTGAAATCATCCTCCTTGGTCGGTTTCAGAACTGCTGGGCCCCAGCAATTAGTTCCCAACATGGCCCATTTTCTCGCCCACGTCCACACCTTACTAACTCAACACACACCGCTCCACTGGTGCTCCCCTTCGTGCCACGTCCTACCATAGGACCGGTGCGCCATCTGGGCGTGTGGATGGAGGCAGGCGGATATGCGTCAGTAGTAATGGAGTGCCATATACTGGACAACGTGACAAAGTGAATTGCCTCTCTCAGAGCCCACCCTACTACCCTCACTGGCAGGGTTGTTCTTGCCAACTCTATGCTCCTATCCAAAGTCTGGTTTGGAGCCCACGCCATCCCCATCTCCCCAAGCTTCTTCAAATCCCTGTATGCTTTGCTGCAAGGATGGCTTTGGTCAGGCCGCCCTCCACCAGTATGGCTAGAGGTCATG
Organism: Massospora cicadina; assembly: GCA_022478985.1. NCBI lineage: Eukaryota > Fungi > Entomophthoromycota > Entomophthoromycetes > Entomophthorales > Entomophthoraceae > Massospora > Massospora cicadina. The sequence continues at coordinate 55,307 of JAKSZP010010776.1, read as the reverse complement.
TTTGGCCCTCATCATCAAGGTGGCATGGGCCTGCTTGACTTCAAAGACCATGCTGCCAAGATCCTGGGCACCTGGATCGCGGCTGTCACTGCTCCTACACTCCCATCCCAACACTGGTCCCGCGTGGCCTGCTCCAACTTCTCCTGAGCCTTGGGCCTCAACAATTCATCAAACCCCCACTCCCTGATGAAATACCTTGCATCACACACATCGGCCACAGGTCCTCACGGGACTAAAACCCACTACAAACGAATCCTACTCTCCATGCGAAGCGCAGAGTGGAGAATTCATATTAGCAGACATACAACCCGGAGAGGCCGCCCCTCTCCTCAGTTCACACAAGAGGTACAGGGGCTACCCATCCATGATGGCGTGATCCCCATTCGGCCCCATGTCCTATCCAGGGTGGGCTACCTGGACATGATGGACATCCCTTATTCCATTGAGACCCAAAAAACAATTTGGAAATATGTACATCACCCTCTGTTGCAGCCTCAAGTCCGCTCCCATGTGTGGCGCTGCCTGAGGCGGGTGTATCGTACAGCTGAGCGCTCTAACGCTTTACACTCATCCTGTGTCATGTGTGGCCAGTATGGAACGCTGTTCCACTGCCTGGAGAAGTGCCCCACCTCTAAAGTGATATGGCGCGAAGTTCAGCGTCTGCTGGTCCAGGATAAAACGCATCCCTTCAGTCTGTCAAGAGATATGTTTGCTTCATCAATGGCCTCCCCCTTCCACCCTCCCTCCGTGCTCTGGTGGTTGCAATCGCCATGTGGACTATCCACACGATTGTCTTGAATGCCATCGCTGGCTCCATCCCCACCCTCCCAGAAGCTGTCCACAGATTCCGGTCTCATTTGGTGGACCACTTTCAAGCGTGGATGTTTGGATACCTCCCACCGCGTCGCTGACAGCTAGTCTCCTCCTGGTTCCCAGTCTGGTTCATCAAATCAGACCCCTTCCTCCACACGTGCTCAATAGTGGCTACGGCCCCTTCACACGTTCCCTCCCCCTCCCCATAAGTGGCATTCCCGCTGGCAACAAGAGATAGCATCGCTTCTCTGGGGTGCCTCCCCTGGTACTAAGATTGTCTTTCCTGAGTCATATTTGGAAGTGTCCGTCCCATGGTCGGCCTTCCCTGCAATAAATTTAAAATTTAAAGAATACAGCACTGTAGGACCATAGAATACTCGATCAATTGGATCTTTTTCATCAATTTCATTGAAGATTGGGAAGAAAACAATCACAATACCTCCAATTGTCCTTGATAACTTAAGTTATGATTTTCTCTGAGGACCTAATCTTTGTGGGAATTTGATGGAAGTATTAATTACCCCAACTCTTCTCTATCCCTTTTAGGGTATAGGGTTCCATTGCTTTTATCTGAACATGTTCAACATACTAGACGTCAGGCTTTCTGTTAAAGGGATCAAAGAGGTCCTATTCCATTCAGTATCATGTTGAGGGTCTTTAAATAAAATTGCCCCCTATGATGGCTGACATAGAAGAAGGGATGCATATTTTCTTCCCGGAGATTGTGATTATTCCACCAAAATATCAGGTTATTGTCAATACTTTTACATTTTTCTATTCCCAAGGGTCATTTATTACAAATCTAAGGCATTTCTATCCCTTCTGCAAAAGAGAACTTGCATTGTCCTAGAGTATTAGATCATGCCTATTCTGGATCATTACCTGTTTTATTTGCAAAACTTACTAATGAACCAAAAACGGTAGATTAGCAAAATCCAATAGCTTATGTCAAACTATTGCCCCTATCTCAAATTCTTGACGTTAAGACTTTTGGCAATCTACATGACTTTTGGGCTGGAATCCAATCAGGAGATTTTACTGTGGGACCTGCAATAGGGAAACACCTTACTAAAGAACAGGAGAAACAAGTGCTTCAATTATTGGAATAATACTCCAACATATTTGCCGAGCATACTTATTATTTTGGTAAAATGAAGGGAGTAATGCATACCGTTGAAACTGGAGTCACCCTCCTATTTGTTCTAAGTCCTATTATAAGTTAAAAGTGGATGAAGCACGTGTCACCAAAGAATTAAATCAACTATTGAAGGCTGGATAATTAAAGCCCTCCAATAATCCTTGGGCCTCACCGCTTTTATTGGTGAAGAAGGAGGATGACTCATATTGGATGGTTATAGATTATTGCAGGTTAAATGCAACTAATCCTCAAGATAGCTACTCTTTACCAAGAATTAATGACCCTCCAGTTGTTAGCTGGCTCAGCCTATTTTTTGGCAATGGACTTAGACAGCGGGTACTGTCAATTTAAATTGGATCTGGAAGACCAAGGTAAATGTGCAATAATATCTAGTGAGGGCTTAATTGAGCCAACCCATACGCCACAAGGGTTGAGCAACGCCCCAGCAACATTCCAAAGGGCCATAAATGATTTTTTATGGGATTTAAAGCTGACCTGTGTTTTGGTATATTTGGATGATACTACTGTGTTTTTGAAAACATTTACTGAGCATTTGGATCATTTAAAAGAAGTTTCTCAACGAATTCAGAATTTTTCACTAAAACTCAAACCCTCCAAATGTTCCTTTTTTTAACAATGCAAATGGATTTCTTAGGTCACCAGGTTTTGGCTAAAGGAATTAAACCACTTTCAGATAAAATCCAAGCTATTAAACAGTGACACCTCCAACTTTTTTGTAGGACATCCAAGTCTTCCTTGGTATGGTCAGGTATTATCATCAATTTATACCCAATTTTGCTGATATGGCAGAGTCTTTGTTTCATTTATTACAAAAAAAGTGTGCCATTTAAGTGAGGCCCAGCTTAAGAAAAGTCTTTTAATTCTCTCCAAACTGCTTAACTAAAGCACCTGTTTTTATACATCCTCAATTTAATGAGCTTTTTATCCTGCATACTGATGCAAGTAATGTAGCCTTTGGGGCTATCTTATCCCAGTGTGATGAAGAGAAGATTGACCATACGGTAGCATTTTATAGTATAACATTATCCAAAGATGAGCAAAATTACAGCTTAACTGAGTGGCAATGTTTATCTGCAATCTTAGCAATTAAGCACTTCCAATTCTTCCTATATGGCAACCATTTTACTGTTGTTACTGACCATTCTTCTTTACAATGGCTGCAAAATATGAAGGACTTTAATGGGAGACTAGCCCGTTGGGCTCTAAGGTTGCAAAATTACGATTTTTCGATTGTATATCGCTTGGGTATTCAACATCAAAATGCTGTCAGTCTATCCTAATTACCTATACTGACCTTGGATTGTGGAAAAAAGGAACGACTATATAATTTAATTGGACAGCCTAAGTTGTGGGATTGAGAATCTGAAGAAGATTGTGCCTTTCTAAAAACTATTACTAAAGATACCATGATCAAAGTTGTATCTTTGTATAAGAAGGTCAAATCCAAGTGGTTACCTTTTTTCACCCAAATTCAAGATACCACGGTATTCTGGAAGGACACAAACAAGTAGGTCATAGTGGTTTAAGGAAAACCCAAGAGTGATTAAAACCTATACTAGAATAATATGACTAAAACTATTTGAGAGACACTTAACTCATGTTTCACCTGTAAAAGTCATGGCGCAACCAACCCTACATATCAGCATCAAGTGATTCCACCAACAAAGGCGTTTGAGGTGGTAAGTATCAATGTTGTAGGACCTTTTCCCCAAGGGTTGCATGTACACCAGTACATTATCACGGCTGTTGACCATTTAACTAAATGGGTCAAGGCCATATCCATTGATACTCCCTCCGCTAAAGCCACTGCCTTATTTCGCTATTGTAATACCATTACTCAACATGGGTGTCCCAAGGTCCTTATGTTGGATAATGGAACGAACTTTACTTCTCAACTTTTACAAGAGTTGTCAAAATTATTCAATACCGCCCAACGGTTTGCTGTTCCTTACCATCCATCAACTAATGGGGCCATTGAGCGAGACAATGGAACTTTAGTTTCTATCTTAAGGAAGTGGCTTCAATAGACCCAACCTGATGGAACTTCTATTTACCTAGTGCTTTGTTTAATTACCAAAAAAGTTATCATTGAGTTAAGATGTCACCTTTCAGATGTATTTATGGGCAAGATCTTTCAGTTCCTCCAATTGTTCAAACAATACTTGAGATAAGTATACCAGAAAACTCTGATTTAGTTATGAGAAATATGGCTGATGAGATCTTTTTCTTGCAAGCTCAAGCCATGGAATTAATTGAAGTCACCACCAAAAAGGAGACTCAAAAAGCAATCAACATAGACCTGTTTCGCCTGAATATCAAATTGGAGATTATGTTATGTATTATCACTCCCACCCAGGTGGGCAAAACAAGAAATTGGGATCTAATTGGTCTAGTTCTTATTGATTTATATTCTGAAAGAGCTGGAATATTCAATTGCACATGTAGATACAGGTATAGTTGTAAATCATATCCACCCCAGATTTTGGGAATTCATCCTCCTCCATGATCAGATCTTGAGGGGGTAAGTATTGGGATTTCACCAAATTCTTCTGTTCCCAAACTTCTACCCCAAATATTCCATAAATAATATCAGAAGGGGAATACAATGAATCTACTCTTGTCAAGCCTAATAAGAACGATCATGCTTATTCTGAACAGGTTATATCAGAATATTCAATTGCTCAACAATTAAAAAAATCTGATGAAACCAAATTACTTCAAAGCCTATATATTCAATACTCTTGTTAATAAAATATTAAGTCTATTGACAACCTTATTTTTACTTATATTTATAACTGTTTGGAGATTACCTTAGTAACTTTAAGAGAATACCTGCCACGTTTGAAAAGTAATTCAAAATTCTAAATAGGTTGCAACATTCTTGCCAGTCCAAAACTGCTAAATCAAGTCTGTAAAGAAATCATTAATTTTTTGAGCTTGGGCTCTTTATACTATAATCAAGTCCATGGCCAAGTCAAATCTTATTGTGTATAAAAAATGGATCAAATCACATGGTTATTGACTATTGCTGGATGGATAAAATACCCAAAAAGGATTTTGTATCTAATTCTAAGGATTGATAATGCACTCAATCACCTAGGGGATGCTGAGTTCTTTTCATTGATGGAAGTAATCTTAGGATATTGGCAGATAGACTTGACAAAAGAAGATCAGGAGAAAAGTGCAATAATCACCACATAAGGATTATACCAGCCAATAAGAATGCTCCAGGGATTGCATAACATGCTGGCAGCTTTCCAGAGGTTGATGGATCTAATCTTAAGATACTTAAAGTTGGCTTACATTCTAGTGTACTTGGACAACATCAACATTTTCAGCAAGACATTCAACGATCATCTGGAGAACTTTGTTGGGAAAACAGCATAATAAGTTTAACCGGCCTTCCAGTTGTGATACATAAGCACCCAAAAAGCAAGTCAGAATTACAGTGGCATTGCCTCTTGAACAACGTTGTATGGCGCGCTATTTGGGCAACAATGACTTATTGGTGTAAGACAAGTGTGAAAAGAAACCTGGTAATGAACTAAAGAGAAAAAAACCCCATACCCTGCGGCCCTTGCTGCAGGGGGTTGCACTACTGGATTAACTACTTTAAGATCTTCAGTGGAAGGGTTCATCACCAAAACAGAGATAAAGGGACGGATCCTTGCTTGAAGGTGAGATATGTGAGGCTACAGGATTCCAATATCCTGATAGCGGATAGCTTCAATAACGGGATTAAATTCCCAGAAGTTTCTTGCAGGATGTATCCAATTGACTATGGTGGGAGTGATTGTGATCATCAAATTGGTATAGCCCATCCAGTGTAGGGGCTGACGAGCCACCAAGTTAGTGCCATTGGAACTTTGGCAAGAAAAATTAAATTAAATTAAAACTTTGGGTATTATTAGGAATTTTTATTGGAAAGTCAAGTAAAGAATTGACCAACGATTTTCTCAAAGCTATGCAACTGATTGAATAGTGTTTGATTAGGGTCAGCTTGTTAGAGCAGGGATCAGGGCCCTCAAATTCTACCTAACCCAGCAAATTTTTGGGGGTGGGAGAAGATGATACTAATCTGATCTGACATATAAAAATTCAGCTGCAGGCCAAGTTGCTATTGGTTTGTCCACAAACGCCTGACCTGAAACTTCACTACATTTATGTCAGTTAGCATGATGGCATCTGGCTTGATGTGCAAAAGGAATCCCCTGGGGCCACCCCACATAGGTGCAGTCCCAACTGGGCAGAAACGGGTTTGTGATGGCCACCCTGCCCATGCCTGGTCATTGGGGAATTTGTTCAGCCAAGTGGTTTACATCAGGCACCAATCCCAATTCTTGAAATGGGGGTTTCAAATTATTGGCAACAGTCCCCAATGGTGATACCTGCTCATAGGGGACTGTCCCTAATGATTTTTAGGGGAGTTTGGCATTGACTATTGTAATGCTCGATGGCTCAATGTCATTGGCAATTCCAGCCGAGAATTTGATACTTGTCCCTTTTCAACTATTAATTTTTCGCCCGTCAAGCTTTATTCCCATTGATTTTGAACATTTTGGCTTTGATTCTGAGTATTCAGTACCATCAGTTTTATAAAGTCCCTCCTGCTCATGAGGAAGAGGGTACCAATGATTTCAGTGCAGATTTACTCAATTGGGCGGACAAGTTTGGCAGAGGCAAGTGTGGGAACTGTGGGAGAAATCTTCAGAGGAAGCACTGTTACCCAGCGCTTGTCTACCACATGGGTGAGGTCACCCTAGGTGACGAGGGGTACAGCTGCCTTCTTCAGACCCTTCTTATTTGGAAATGGAAAAATCGCCCAATACACACAAAGAAGACGTTTCCCTGGACTTGCATTACCCTTTTCTTTTGCCAGAGGAGGGGCGCCACCACCTGTAAACTGTGTGAAAGCTACATTTTTATGTTCCTGGACAACTTGATCGCCATTAAAGTTCTACTTTTTGGGGGACAGGGAGCATTGGGCTGGGACTTGTGAAACGCCTTGACCAGTTCCATGCAGTTTGTGCAGTCATGGCCTTGACCCAATTGTTCTCATAGGCTGGATAACCCTTTCAATCGATGAGATATTGAACTGGCTCTGATATTTGCAAGATTCTAAAATGCTCTCCACTTCAGCCTCCTCCACATTCTCAATTATTATTGGCTCAGGATCCGCAGGGATAGTCCCCTTGAACAGGGACAGCTGTGATATGTGGAAGGCGGGATGTTGTTTTCAGTGAGATGGCAACTTTAACTTTAAAGCACTATTGCCCAAATCCTCCTCCACCAAGTGAGACCCAAACGCTTGCTTGAAAACTTCCAGGAGGGTACCTGCATCTGCAAATGGCGCATATCAAGCATGACATATGAACCTGCCACTATGTCTTGGCCAGGAATCCATTTTTAATCTGCAAACCACTTGTAGTCACCAATAGCCTTAGTGAGATGCTCCCGCACCAAGAACTGAGTTGACCAAATGTGCTCTGCATGATCTGAAGAAGCTTGGAACTCTGGACGCAGACAAGAACTGACTGAAAATAAGGGGTTATACCCCAAAGTTGCTTCATAGGGAGAAACTCCTGAAGAGGCATGAGTTCCATTGTTATAGGCAAATTGAGCGAGGGGGAAGCCATTGGCCCAGGTATCCTGCACGGCTGCAGCATAACAGCGCAATTACTGTTCCAAGATATGATTAATTCTCTTTGTTTGTCCATTGTACTGGGAATGATATGCTGTGGATGGCAGGTGTAATTTTAAAATGTATAAAAGCTCATTCTAGAACTTCGCTGTAAACTAGCAACCACAATCACTGATTATCTCCTGAGGGAGACCAAACATAGATAACACATGGCGCATGAAGAGATGAGCAGTTTCTTTTGACGTAATTGCAGAAGAGCATGGAATAAATAAGAAAAATTTAGTAAAATGATTGACCACTACCATCACTGCCATAAACCCATTAAAAAGGAAAGTTTGACAATAAAATTTACAGACACTGATATCCATGGACCCATCACCTGTTGTTAAGGACGGAGAATACCATTTCTTTCTGATTGATCCAACTTGGCCTGCATGCAGGTAATGTAATTAGTGATCCAGGCCGGTACTTTTTTTATAAGCCCGCCCAATTATAAGTTTGCTTAATCAAGTTGGTTCATTTTCTTATTACCTGGGTGACCAATTGTGGGAGGGTCGTGATGGGCCCAAACCACCTCAGCTCTAAAGAGAGGAGGAACCCAAACCCACAACTGAAAATAAATAAGTTTCTCCACTAAGTAATATAGGGAATGTTTGTGAGTTGCAAGAGATAATTAGTCTAATAACTAAACTCCTTTGGTACAGGTCATTTGAGCTTCTAAAACCTTTAAAATAAGAAGTGCATTAGGAGCTAAGTCTACTGATGAGCCCACGGGAGGTTAAATGGATAAGATTTGGGTGGAGGGAATCATGGTGACCAGGTCCGCTTCATCTGAGTCTGTGGGGCAAAGAGCAGAGTTGCAACTAAAAAAATTGGGGAGCACATTTTATGCACCCTTCGAAACTCATATTTAAAATTGAAACTACAAAAATCCCAATAGGTGTGAGCTTGCCTATGTGCCAACTTCTGTGGTTTATGAAAATACAAAATGGCTTGGTGATACGTATGTACCATTAACTCATGCTGAGCGCCTTGTAACAGATACCAGCAATGCATCAAAGCCCATGCTATGGCTGCCAACTACTTATCATAGATGTCCCAGGGTTGTTCAGTAGAGGAGAATTTTTGGGAAAATTAAGCGACTGTATGTTCTAAACCATCATGCTCCTGAAGCAGAACAGCCTTAACTGCAACTGATGAGGCATCACATGCAACAATATAGGTTTTGGAGGGATCAGCGTGTTATAGAATGTGAGGTGATAGGAACACCTCTTTAATTGACTTGAACGCCTGCTGGCACTTGAGTGTCCAACAAAAGGGAACATTCTTACCTGTGAGAGGGTGAAGTGGAGCGGCTAACTGGGAAAGGGCTGGGGAAAATTTTTTCAAAATAATGATGATGCCTAAAAAACTTCTTAATTGTTTTTGGGTTGTTGGGATTGGCCACTTGCATTTGGCATCCAACTTGTTGGGGGAATATCATACCCCTCTTTTTAGACTAGATTTTCTAAAAAGGTAACTTCCTCCTTATAAAATTTGCATTTTTGAAGGCTTGAAAGACAGGACCGCCTTGTGAAAAGCAGCTACTACCACTTCCAAGTCTTTTGTGTGTTGTTTGAGAGTTGGGGAGTGAACCAAAATATTGTCAATATACACAACCGATCAAGTGAATCAAAGTTCACCTAGCACACTATTGATCATTTGTTGAAATGTGGCCGGTGCATTCTTCAACCCAAAGGGCATTACTCGAAATTGAAAATGCCTCACTTTGTTCAGATAGTAGTAAGCCATTCTTGACCTTCCATCACCCAAATTTGGTTAAAGGCATTAACAATATCAAGCTTAGAGAAAACACAATACTTGGAAATTGCTTGACCAATAATTTGCTCCAGGGGTAAAGGGTAGGGATTATATACTGTAATTTTATTTAGGTGACCATAATCCATGCAAGGGCGGAGGGAACCATTGGCCTTCTTGGAAAAAACAATGGGAGAAGCAACTGGTGATGTATTTATAAATAAACCCTTTTTTAAGCATATCGTCCAACCAAGTGTTAATAGCATCCTCCTCCTCCACTGTGTGTGAATATAAAGGACAGTTAATAATCACCACCTGCACCATTTTTTAAACCCTAAATCAAATTCAGTATGAGGGGAAGATGGTCTGCCTTCTCCAAATCGAAGATACTCTGATAGTACATCATTGCCTTAGGAAAATCTGATGGAAGGCCCACAGGGGAAACGAGGGAATTGATTGAACTGCGGCCTTGAGTTTTCATAAGGGTATCTACTAGGGGAAACTCCCACTCCATTTGATCATTAGCAAATGACATCACATTAGACTTCAGGTGAATTCTAACATGTTGTTAGCGCCACCATCCTACCACAAAAATTACTGGAAACACCAAGTTTGGCATTGCAGATAATCAATCACAAGAGCTAAACTGATGAATGAGAAAGATACTGGCCACTGGACTAGGTATGAGGTCTGGGAGGCTGATGAAGCAACCATCACCAAAGGGCCTAAGTCCAGGTTGAGTTCCAACTGTTGGGCTAACTCTAAACTCATAAAATTACCCGCTGCTCTGGTATCCACCAAAGCCACAAAGGATACATAGTGAGCTATGATACTAATCTTCATGGGAAATAAAAAAATCAAAGTTTTGTTTATTGGTAGATTCTGTCATCTCCGCTGTAACTGAAGAAATAGCTAGTAAATCAGGGGGAAGGTCATGGTCCTTTTCAGAAGTAAAGTTTGGAAGAGTAAGGGCTTGGGAACCAGATACTTCAATCTGGGATTTTACTGATTCATTAATAGGTGGCCCAGGATAACACAACTTGGGCGCAGGAATATTGGCTGACTCAGAGGCCAGTACCAATACTAATTCAACGTTAAGAACAGAACCTGAGTCATCGTTGGGTAGTCCATTCATATAATTTCCCACTTATAAGCGGGGATCATGGCAAAGGGAGGCATTAGTGGAGAACACAGCTTTGCACATTTGCTCCACTGTCCCCATAGGGGTGGACCAAACTTTGTGATGAGCAGAAGCAGAATCCAACACTGATCTAAAGATTGCTTTGAGCATATCATTAGAGAACTCAAGCGTGGGGGCCTGTTCATGGAAGGTTGTGATTAAAGAGGCCAAACTAGGAGCTTCAACCATAGAGGAAAGCAAAAGAAATAAACAGTATGAACGTGACACAGGGGGTTTCAAAGCTGCTGATACTACTGCGACCAGTGAGTTTGAATCCCCCACATGTGCGGTGAAATGCAGAAGTCCTTGCACCCACCGATGGGCATCCCCATCTACTGCATACAAGAGGGCAACACTATGTTGGGCATTAAATATTGCAGCGCCATTATTTAGGGCAATGGCAGAACGTATTTGCACCTCAGCAAGGGCGTTAAGGACTTAATTAGCAATATCTTAAGAGAGAACACTTGGATTCCCTTCTTGAGCATAAGTTGAGGTAAGAGTAGCAATCCACAGGGCTCTGCTACCATGAAGAAGTTTCTCCAAGGAAATGCAAACACTGCTCACAAAATCAGCGATTGACCAAACAAACAACAAAAAACAAACTACTTACTGCACGTTCATTTGGTAAAGGGTAACCATTGCGGCGCCCAACTCAAAGAGAAGGGCGTAGATGGCATGAAATAATGGTTGGTCAATTATGTCAGGAAAATGGCATAAGTTTAGACTGGCCTGTCAGTCAGGATGAGTAAGCGCCCAAAAAGCAAGTCAGAATTACAGTGGCATTACCTCTTGAACAACGTTGTATGGCGCGCTATTTGGGCAACAATGACTTATTGGTGTAAGACAAGTGTGAAAAGAAACCTGGTAATGAACTAAAGAGAAAAAACCCCATACCCTGCGGCCCTTGCTGCAGGGGGTTGCACTACTGGATTAACTACTTTGGGATCTTCAGTGGAAGGGTTCATCACCAAAACAGAGACAAAGGGACGGATCCTTGCTTGAAGGTGAGATATGTGAGGCCACAGGATTCCAATATCCTGATAGTGGATAGCTTCAATAACGGGATTAAATTCCCAGAAGTTTTTTGCAGGATGTATCCAATTGACTATGGTGGGAGTGATTGTGATCATCAAATTGGTATAGCCCATCCAGTGTAGGGGCTGACGAGCCACCAAGTTAGTGCCATTGGAACTTTGGCAAGAAAAATTAAACTAAATTAAAACTTTGGGTATTGTTAGGAATTTTTATTGGAAAGTCAAGTAAAGAATTGACCAACAATTTCCTCAAAACTATGCAACTGATTGAATAGTGTTTGATTAGGGTCAGCTTGTTAGAGCAGGGATCAGGGCCCTCAAATTTGACTTAACCTAGAAAATTTTTGGGGGTGGGAGAAAGTGATATTAATCTGAACTGACAGAGAAGGATTTGGTAGCAGGCTGAGTCACTATTGGTTTGTCCACAAATGCCCGACCCAAGGCTCCACTACAATTACATTGGTTAGTGAAATGGCATCTGGCCCAATGGGAAACAGGAATCCCCCAGGTCACCCCACATAGGGGCAGTCCCAACGGTTCAGAAACAGGTTTGGGATGGCCAACCCACCCATGCCCAGTCACTGGGGAATTCATTTGGCCAAATGGGTTACTTCAGGCACCAATCCCAATTCTTGAAATGGAGGCTTTTAAATTATTGGCAACAGTCCCCATTGTATACCTGCTCATTGGAGATTTTCCCTGATGATTTTGAGAAAGTTTGCCATCAGCGATTGTACTGCTTGATGGCTCAATGCCATTGGTAACTCTGGCTGAGAATTAAAACTTGTCCCTTTTTGACTATTAGTTTTTTGCCCTTCAGGCTTTATTCCCATTGATTTTGAACATTTTGCCTTTGATTCTGAGGATTCAGTACTGTCAGTTTTATATAAATCCCTCCCGCTCATGGGGAAGATGGTTACTGATGATTTTAGCGCAAATTTCCTCAATTCAGTGGACAATTTTGGCAGAGGCAAGTGTTGGAACTGGGTGAGGAATCTTCAGAGAGAGCGCTGTTACCCAGCGCTTGTCTACTAAATGGGCGGGGTCACTCTGGGTGATGAGGGGTACAGCTTCCTTCTTCAGACCCTTCTTATTTGGAAATGGGAAAATCGCCCAAAACCACACAAAGAGGACGTTCCCCTGGACTTACACACTTGAAGGAAGAGTTAAAATGCCTAGAAATGGTGAATTTTAAAAACAGGCTGAGAAAATATCATTTTTTTACAAAAAAGCTTGAAAAGTGTGTTTTTGATAAACACTGACAGATTGCAACTGCAACTAAAGAAGATAATGGCTATTGAATGAATGCCAATCATTAAGTACTTTTGGGACATACAATTCTTTGGGATGGTTGCTACTATTGCTGATTTATCAAAGATTTCGCTGAAATTGCAAAACCATTATTCTACCTGTTGAAGGATCCAAAAAAGAATGCATGTGGAATGAGGAGGCTTAAGAATTTTTTGATGAACTACAAAGATATCTGATGACTAGTCAAGTACTAAAAACCCAAATCTCAATTAGGAGTTTATAATTCAGACTATTGCCTCACCAATGACAATTAATACCATTTTAAATCAATTAGATGGTGGCAAGGAAGAGCATCTGGTGACATATGTAAGTAGAAAATTGACTCCAGAAGAAAGAAAATACACCATGACAGAGCGCAAGTGCCTCATGGTGATTTATTTCTGCAAACAATTTTGTTTGTAAATACATAAGACATAACTTAATGTTGTGACTGATCACTCATCTCTACTCTGGTTATATAATCTTAAAGGACAAGAGGGCAACTGGCACAATGGGCTCTGAAACTGCAAGCCAATGATTTCAAAATTGTACATTGAGCAGGAGTAGCACATCATAATGCTAATGGACTATCAAGAGAACCTGTTGTTCAAGTCATGTATCAGCGAGCAGATAATTATTTCAGTATATGATAAATGGAAATATTGGAGATGAACCCAGGAGATTCAAGGCACGCTGAAGAAAGCAATGGAAAATATCCAAGTGTAGACTGGACAGCTATACAAGTTTATTGAAAGAAAATGGTACTTGTTCCCTAAACCGTCAAAATTAGCAGAAACTATTTAAGACACTCACAAAGTTGTAGGACATAATGGCCTAAGAAAAATGATGGACTATCTACGCCAGTATTATTATTAAAAATTGATCAATTTTATGATATTGCGGATTACCTATCCTGTTGCATGTAATGCCAAAACACAAGCCACATAAGAACGTGACGGGATACTGGCTAGTATGCCATGGGTTTTAGTACACAGTGTCAATAGACGTGATAGGACCCTTGAGTGTTAGTATTGAGGGAGTAAAGGACATTATAGTCATGATAGACCATTTGACTAGATGGGTTGAGATGAAGGCTTTGAGCAGAGTAGATGCTACAAGCATGGCGAGATATATACTGAACTAAGTAATATAATGACATGGATGCCTGCACGTATTAAGTAATAACAGAACTAACTTTACATCCTATGTGATCTCAAAACTGAATGAATAATGGAAATCTGAGGAGTGGAGTCCACTCTCTACCGCCTAAAGATGAATGGAATGTTAGATAGAGTCAATAGAACTCTAGCTGCAATGTTGCAAAAACTGGTAGTGGGGAAAACTTCCACTTTGGGATCCTGTCTGAGTTCAGGTGCCTTCATGTATATTATCAGTTTTCATATGGGACAGGAAAAAGGCCATTTGAACTCTTATATGGAAAAAGAGCCTCACTACCGCCAATTTTTGTATTCAACATTAGAACCAGCTTTGGGGAAGAGTGCAGAGCAAAACTTAACCAACTGGAAAGTATTATGATTGAACTGCAATCAAAGGCATTCATTATGATATTGAAGAAAAAAATATAGTAAAAAAAGATGGACAATGGAATCAAACAGCGCTCATAGAGTACCGTGTGGGAGATAGGGTAGCCTATTGTGATACCCATGGGTTTGGAAGAAGAAACAAATTTGAACGTCCTATGGTTGGGTCCATTTGAGATTATTACTAAGATGGGAACAGATGCCTATATGCTGAAGGACATTGCAGATGGTCAGATAGTGAATAGAGTTTATACTAATTACTTAAAGTATTAGATCTAAGGGGGAAAAATTATGAGATATATATAATGAAAATTAAAGATGAAAATATATAAAAACATTAATTATTGAGAAAGGAGATTATCCTTAAAAAATTAACAAAATGTATCAAATAATATTGTTTTTATTGCCACTACCTAGAGGATCTGGCGGTGAACCCACCTTCCATTGTCTAACAGGAGAAGGGGGATGACCTACAATGAGCATAGTGATTAAGTACTGTGGAATTAGAGAAGACTTTTTACATTAGCAGGATCATCTTGGGTTGAAACTGGATCTACCATTAAGAGACCCAAGGCAGGAGGATGAATAAGGACTCAGTGAAGCCATCCAAGAATATCCTTTAAATGTTGAGAAGTCATAGAAGCCTTATCTGGGGTAATACAGGTGTACTAGTGCATATTGTTGGCAAGAATGACCAAATTAGGTTGGAATGGTATGATGCCATGGGGACTTCACTCTGATGAGGTGTCAGCAAGTAGGAAAAGAAGAGGATATGCATTAAGAATGGAATGAGATGTGTTGAGTGAGGACCAGACTGAGCTCTGCTAAAGTTGAAGTTTAACTTTGTTGGCTGAGTTGTGACCATGGCCTGAAGCAGCATCTGCTTCCAAATTCTTATCTTTTGCTAGATAATATGGTCAATTGGGGGAATGCGTTAGGATTTTATGACCATCTCATCCAACCCAATCAGATATGACACAATCAGCTTTGCTACTAGGTGATTTACCTTAGTGGATGAGTTAAAATAAGGATTATGATATTGTTGGTTGTTATTCCTACCAAAAAATTACCTAGTCTGCCAGATTTTATTACACCATATTACTTATGTTTTGTCAGGGATGATCTCTAACAATGTATTAACTATATGGTCTGATTGCTGTTTTAATAATTAGAATTTAATTATATTAGTCAATTGGAGTTTATCACCAATTGACTCAGAGATCTTATAATTAGTTGATGAAGCATCAACAACGCTTCTGTTATCAACTTGTGGGTTAGCCTTTTAAGTGATGCAACCTGCTGGTGATAGCTAAAGGTCCCATTATCTATGCAAGCTGCTAGCCTAATTAGGTTAACACTCTAAGGTTAATTAATTGAAAGTGTGGGATGCATTGATTAATTTTCCAAAAGAAGTCACATTTCTAGTCAGCGGCAGAACCTGACTGGACAGATGAGGAAACTCCATGTGGGGTGTGACTTAAGAGGGTTATTTTGTCAGCAATGGTTGCTGTCTCCAAAGGGAGGTGCCAATGTAAGAGTTGGGCACCATTTTTCCTATAAATTTCCTTGATCTTAAGTAAATAAAGCAGACAATTGAAGACTTGAAATTATAACTTTTATACATTTATTATATTTTTATGCTAAGGATTAGAGTTTAAGGATAAGATAACATTTAGTTTAATTTCTTGTTAAGTTCTCCTTAACTACTGCAAGAAGAGAGGAAGAGTTGAAGAGAAAAATCCCTTGTTTTGGTATTTTGAATATGACAAAATTATCCTGCTCAACCAAGATTATAAGTCTCCTTGTCCACTATAGGATTCATCCCACTAGTGGATATGGAAATTATCATTTAATATGTGTTGACTATTATTCAGCAAATTATCCTAAACAAATATGAATCAATCTTCTCAGTTTTGATCCGCTGTATTAATAGTGTTTTATTGTGGATTGTCCATGACAATAAACAAGCAATTAAGTTGTCAATTTCATATTGATAATTATATTTTCTGTATGAGTCTATTGGGTTTTAACACCAATTGACTAAGGATTTATTAGTTGTTAGGTGAGTTATGCTGCCTTGATAGCAACTGGTGATTTAATCTTTTGGATATCACAACTTTCTGGTTATGGGCAAGATTTCGATTACCTAAGCAGGTTGTTAACCTGTTAAGAGAGAATTTCTGGGTTGAACAAAGGCGTTAAATCACGTTCTTTATTTCAATCTAGAGAAGGGTACGTTTGAGTGTGGTAGAGAACCTGACCAACATGATGAAAAAGATCATTATTTTAAGCTACCCTAGAGGGTAAATTCAGTTGCAACAGCTGCTGTTTTCAGTGAGACGCAAACAGAAGAGTTTGGCGCTAAATCCCCAATAAATTCTCTTTATTAATTATTTAATAAAGTAGACGTTTTCAGAAGATATTTATTTTAATGTATTATTTCTCTTTAGTTAATCATCTGGAATGCTCCACAGTTCCTTTGTTAAGGAAAAAAACCTCTGAACCTAGTCTTAGATTAAGTTCTACAGAAGAAAAGAATAGAAGTTTACCAAGAAGGCCACTAAACTAGAATTGCTGAGTAAGTCCAAATAATAGACCTCTAAGCTGAAATTGGTAGTCAAATATTAAGAGTAGAAGTTCCCTTTAAACCCCAGTGGTAGAGTATGAGCCCTCTACCACTGCCTCCCGAGTTCGATCCCGGTAATGGACTTTGGGTAGGGGACGATTTTGACTGTGTTGGTTTTGCGCGCCAATGCCCCAAACTGATATAGCGAATAGCAAAGGCGGTCCATGGAGTTCCTGGCCTATCATATGCCGCGCGTGGAGGTTTTCTAGGTTTTATCCTCCTTTCCCATTTTCTTCACTTCCCTAATCAGTGTAGTATTGTCCCCAGGTCAGCCCACCTCAAATAAAATTGTTAAATATAGAGAAGTTCCCTTTAAAACCTCTGAACCTGTTGTCAGTAAGTTAAGTTCTGTTGTCCAGAAGATGCTAACTATGAGGAGGAGTTGAAGTAAGAAATTTTTTTTATCTGGAGCATTGATTACCTTTACCAGTGGGTTAAAGTATTGTTGTACCTGTTAAAGGAGAATCAAGAGCAGGAGAAAGATTTGGTCAGAAACTACTCAACTGGATACTAGTCTACATACTAGTATTAATCACCCACATATTTATAAGATTATTTATCAATAAATATTAGTTGCACATATAAGAACCTATTCAAGAAAATCTTGGGAGCTGAAAGAAGCTATAAACAGAAGAGATAGCTTTAAGGTTTGTAAGGGCACCCATCCCAGAAGATAAAGTTGAGTACCACCAGTTTTCAATTTTCACACCTTGTTATTTGAAGAATTTAGCATAGTACCTTCTAGGGAAAGAAAAAAGAGCTTTAGCACCAGTCTAGCGTTAAGGACACTATTTAAGCTGGTAGTGAGAATCTCAACGTGGACAGTAATCTTCATAAAATTGTTACCCCATTCAATTAATTATAAAATTAATTTATTCAACGCACACCAGAACCTGTGCAGTAGAATTGAGAGCTACAGTAAGCAACCCAGCTCAAAGGTTTGCAGCTTGATTACACTGGGACAAATTCTCAGAGCTATTAATAGCGTCTTAGTGACCAGAACTGACAGAAGTGGCGGTGCAGCATCAGGGCTGGTAGTAGCAGCCAATAGGGGTATGGATATAAATACATTGGGTAAGTGGCTCACACTCAGCTCCACAGAATTATCAGAACTAGAATATGAGGTATCAGCATGGCTATGGTCTTGTCTACAATTATAACATTTTAAGGGTTTAGCAAAGTTGCTTTACTAAACTAGAAAAGTGCTGCCATTGAACCATAAATTTTTGTTCAGATTACTTCTGTTGCTGAGCATACTTATCCAAAATAGAATGTAACTTCCAGATTTCATGGCTCTGGGCTTAAACAAACTTTGTAAACTATTTATCTTTTGCAAGAGGTCATAAATAATAACTGCCCCATCTATTGATAAAGCAAGGCTGCTAAGGCAGCGTGGAGACTTATGGGTTTTTTTATAAAATTGAAATGAATTGGCAAGTAGGCCCAGGAGACAATCACTAAAATAAACCCTCCCCATTACTGGGTTCATCATAGGGTATATATGGTGGGTTACCCTGACAGAATCATCAGAGTACGACATTTCTTGAGTTTCTATAGTAATGGATAGGGTACCAAAAGTGTTCACTGTAGTGAGCACCAAATGTTGATATTGACGCTGCAGCACAAGTTACAACTGCACAGGTCAGCACTTTATATATTAAACTAAAGTGGCCTGTATGAAGACAGTAGCCCTACAATAAATAATAGATATTTTATTGTCAAAGGTTCTTTATTGAGCAGCTGAAACAAGTTAGGTGAAAAGAAAGATCCCCTATAATTTTACATTCCTATCATAATAAAATATACAGTAGAGTACTAAGTGGCACATAGTTATTCTTGAAAATTATAGAAACCATTGTCTTGGATATTAAGAACAAAACCCTTGATGATTGTTTTTATGCTGGTGGGGAAAGGTGGAAACCTAATAATAAAAATGGGATTCTATTTAAGATGTAAGAAAGCCTTTTAAAATTAATAGTAAATGATTCAGGGGATATTGAAAGTGAGGTGGTAAGAATTGACACTTGGTAGCTATTCTTGTCATAGACCAGAGTAAAAAGTAGTAAATTTATCCTTTTGATTATTAGATATATATAAAAATGTATATGTGGGTAAGGTAATCTGCCATAGCTTGATTTGGCAGATAGACAGCATCATTGAGGCAATTCATCATAAAGTTACTCCAACAGATTAATTTTGGCATTAAGGACTAAGGATTTGAAACCTTTGTCTAAAATACAAATTTAAATATTCTAAAATAATTGGATGGTTGGTCAGACCAAATTGCAACAGCTACGTAACTACTATTATATGGTTGATCTAATAGTTTCAGTTGTTTTTCAATTATTACTGCATGGCTGATGATTTTTGGTTAATTTGGTAGGTAAAATGGGTTTTGGTTGAGTGGTTGGTAAAATTTGGTTAAATTGCTAAGTTCAACTGGGCTTTGCCAAGTAGTTGGTGGTTATCTATAATAAAAGTAAATGAGGCGGGTCAACCTTGAGACAAATATATCATACTGAGTTTTTTTACCCTGTGATGGTTTTGAACCTGTGTCAATCAGAACCTGACCTAAAGTGGAACAGAAACCACCCTGCTATGCTAACATTCCTCTGGTTATCTACAATATAAAACCTAAAATAATGATATAAATTATCTGGTAGGCTATAAATACTATAGCAAAGCATGGGCATCTGGATGCTAGTATCTATAAGATATTAAATGGTTCTTTATTTGTCCCATATGCATTCCTACACTATTTATCCAATTGCAATGAAACTTTGGTGAGTTATGCACCCACCTGTGAAGGTTTCTGAATTAGTAAAACCATTTTACAATAATAAAATAAAAAGTTTTATATACAAGAAGTGAGTATTTTATATGTTTTAAAGTGTAATTAGTAAGGGGAGGATACCCCAATGGTAGAATATGGACCCTCTACCACTGCCTCCCCAAGTTTGATTCTGGTACAAGAACTTTGGGCAGGGTCAACTATGATTGTGTTGGCGTTGTGCACCAATACCCTGAACTGAGATAGCAAATAGCAAGGCTGGCCATGGAGTTTCTGGCCTATCATATGCTGTTCATGGAGATTTTCCAGGTTTTATCATCCTTTCCCATTTCTTTGTTTCCTTTAATCAGTGCATTTTTGTCCCCAAGTTGTCCCACCTCAAATAAAATTTAAAGTGTAATTGGTATATTATTAGGCTGAGCAGTTTGATATTTGGTTGATTTGATAGTTTAAATGGGTTTGCTAAGCAGTTGGTAATCATTTGGCTAATTATCAAGTCATTTGTTTTTGTAAGTAGTAAGTGATTGGCAGATTTGATAGATTAAATGGTTTTGAAAAGTGGTTGGTGATTTTAGGCTGATATAAAAGGTTCAATTGGGTTTAGGCAAATGGGTAGTAGTTTAGGTTGATTCAATAGGTTTGTTTATAAACTTATTGATAGCCATCTACCAATTTATATAAACTAAAATAAATTAATATTGTAACGCACTGGCTCCTTCCAATGAGCCATGAATGAGTTAGGCAATAGGATCCATGTTAAAGACCATAGGGCTGACAGGACTCCTGATACTACTCTCCTGGTGCGCGCGCCACAAGATTGGACAAGCACCCCCTGGAAGACAGTTGCAAGTATACTTAACCCCAGCAACATGCCTTGACTCCAAGACAAGGTATAGAGGGAGGCAATAGCCCTCCCAAGCTCACTCTCAAAGTCCAATTCTTGTTGATTCAAGACAAACATGGCTGCAGTTAGACAATATCTTTAAAATAAACCCAAATTATAAATATATGAATTTTAGATTTTTTTATTTAATATTTAGCCAAGTTGATAGAAAACAGAACTGAGGAGCCTCCAGCTCCCAGTTCCTTCCCTATATACACATGCTAAAAGCTAAAATAAAATATAATATAAGCTTATGGTGCCATTGCCAACTTGAATGATGTTTGGTGTAAACTTTACAGCAGGATTGCGGAATCTTTACTCAATGGTTCCATGCCAGTTCTGATCCTCAACGGTTCCACGCCAGTTCCATTTCAAATCTCAATTGAATCGCGAAACTCCCAAGCACCCGTTTCATTCCATTCTTGATTCAAATCCAAATTGAATCTTGAAACTACCCATTTTACTCGTTTTCCGTTTTGTTCCAACTTGGACGCCCATCTTGCTCCTTGGCCTACTCCAAGCTCTGGCCCCTTAGGCGTCCTTGCCAGAACCAACGCCCCCTCCTCCTCCATACATACAGACACAGCCTGCCCTGTCTTACCAAAGATCAGGGCAATGTGATGCTGAGGATAGACCTCAACCGTCACATCACCCCCTAGACAGGAAGAACTCTTGGATTTTCTCAGGACATTGGGCACAAGCCTAGCTGACTGCCATGTGGACTCCTCAATAGGATGACCCACCCAACGTACCAAGAATGAACAACGTCCTCACACCACTTTGGTGTCAAGAATCTCCTCAACTTCATACTCTTCAGCTCCTCCTCCAACTGGAAATAAAGGAGAAGCCCTTTCAGGTGGCTGGCCAAAGAATGGCTTGAGCTGCGATACATGCAACACCGGATGGGCTCTTGACCCTTCTGGGAGCTTCAGCTCAAATGCCACCTCGTTCACCGCCCTCACTACCTGATATGGGCCCAACGCCACCGGCCCCAATTTCTGGCTCCTTACAGGCAAGGCATAGTTCTGAGCATTCACCAAGACCCAATCACCTCTCTTGAAAGTTCTACCTTCAGATCTATGCCAGTCCGCCTTCCTCTTCTGAGCCGCGACCACCACCACCAAATTCTCTTCAGGAGCTCCAGAGTGTCCTGGGTATCTCGCGACAGCTCATCTGCCACTGGATTCCGACCTTGCTCCCTGGGCCCCATACCCTCTGGGTGTTGGCCATGATTTGCGAAAAACGGGGTCATACCCATGGATGAATGCTTATGATTGTTATAAGCAATTTTGAGCCAGCTTCACCCAATATACCCAGTCATCCTGCCGCCCTGAGACATAGCACCTCAAATATTGCTCCAATATCTGATTTACTCTCTCAGTTTGGCCGTCTGACTGAGGATGGTATGCTGACAAATGGCAAGCCTTGATCTTTAGATTCCCCAACATGTAAAGCCAAAATTCAGATGTAAATTGCGGACCACGATCTGACATAATCTCTTCATGCACCCCATGTCTGGAGAAAACCTCATTTACAAAAATCTGTCCTGCCACCTTTGCAGAAATGGTTGACCAACAAGGGAAAAACTCTGCATATTTAGTCAGGCGATCCACCACCACCATCAAGGCATCCATCCCCTGTGACTTGGGCAGTTCTGTGATGAAGTCCACACTCACTGAGGACCATGGCCTAGAAGGAATTTGAAGCGGCTTCACCCCCCCCCGGTGCCACCTGTTGGGCCTTTGCCTTGGCGCAAACCACACAACGCGAAACATAGTTCCGCACCGCTGCACCCACACCTCTCCATGAATAGTGATGGTGAACAAGATCTAACATCTTCTCTTGACCGGGATGACCTGCCAGAGGATGGTCGTGATTAGCTGCCATTACCTCTTGTTGCAGACTCTTCACAGGGACCCAAATCCTTCCCTCATGGCATATGATACCACCCTGAACTGAGAATCCTGCATGCCCCCTGCTTGCCTCACCTTCTCCTGTCTCTTCTCTTATCCGTTGGCCCAGCTCACATCTTTGCTGTGCAGTCCAGATTCTTCCTGCCATTCCTTCTCTCCAGCCCTGGATCGTTGCAAACAGGTTCTGTGGCAACATCGTGGCTGTATTGAACTTCCTCAACTCCTCATTGGAAAACACCAGTCCAGAATCACAGCTCAATAAATCTGGCAAGATATTTTGTTTTCCTGGCTTGTATTCAATCCGCAGGTCATATTGAACCAACTCTAAGTGCCACTGGGCCTGCCTCTGGTTCATCAGGCATGGAGACTTATAGTATTCTAAGGCTCGATGGTCCATTCGGATGACAACCGGGTGCTTGGCATACAATAGGTGGTGTTGCCACTCCCCTAAAGCTGCAACTATTGCCAAAAGTTCCTTATCATAAACTGGATAGTTGGTTTCAGCTGGTGCCATCTTCTGACTGAAGTAACAGACAGGATGTTCAACCCCATCCTTACCCTCCTGCAACAACATGGCTCCAAGTGCAAAATTTGACGCGTCAGTCTCTACCACGAATGGTTTGTTTGGGTCAGGGTGTGCCAGAACTGAAGCTGTCAGCAGACTCGTCTT
Organism: Massospora cicadina; assembly: GCA_022478985.1. Lineage (NCBI taxonomy): Eukaryota > Fungi > Entomophthoromycota > Entomophthoromycetes > Entomophthorales > Entomophthoraceae > Massospora > Massospora cicadina. The sequence continues at coordinate 31,966 of JAKSZP010010776.1, read as the reverse complement.
CACTTGCTGAAATGCCCTCTCCTCAGCCTCCCCCCAAACGAATGGCACGTCTCCCGTCAGTCTTGTCAACGGCACAGCCCATTGGGCCAGATCCCTAGAAAACCTCCGCACAAAATTTACCACCCCCAAAAGCTTCGCACTTCAGTCCTATTCCCAGGAGCCTTCCATTCCCGCACCACCCGCAACTTATTAGGACAGATCGCTATCCCTCCTTGGAGGACCACGTTCCCTAGGAAGGACACTGATTCCTTATTGAACTCGCACTTGGACGGCTTCAACTTCAAGCCCGCGTTCCTAACCACCTCTAACACACTTCTCACATCCCTCACATGGTCCTGTGCCAATCTGGAAAACACCAGGATGTCATCCGTATAAGCAACACAACACCTACCCACTAAGTCCCCCAATACATGATCAATCATGCGCTGGAAAACTATAGGGGCATTGCGTAGCCCAAATGGCATAACCCTGTACTCGAAGTTTCCCAGATGACATTTGAATGCCATATACCGCTGGTGCTCAGGGCAAACAGGAATTTGATTGAAAGCGTCCACCAAATCCAATTTGTTGAACACCCCACACCTGGAGATCATGGACAGAATGTTCTCCATGAGTGGCATTGATAGGGGTCAGGTTCCATCACCTCATTAAGGCGTCGGAAATCAACACAAGGACGTAACTCCCCCTGACTTGGGAACCAACAGGACTGGCGAAACCACCGGCGACTTGGAAGGCACAATCAAACCCATATCCAGCATCTTATGGAAATAATCCTCCAATGCCTCTCAGGCCCGTGGATTCAACGGATAGACTGGACAGCCCTTTGGTAACTCAGAGCCTTCCTTGAACAGGAATCCAAATGCAAAATCCCCTGTAGGCGAAAAGGCGCATCACCTTTAGGCTCAAACACCTCTGCAAAATCCTGATACTCCCTCAGCAATCCTTCCACTGGCACACTTGAGGTGATTCCACCCATGTGCTTCACCAACGAACCTTGGGACTGAAACGTCCATTCACACGTCCCCTGACCTCTAGGCGACAACAGAACCCTCTCTCTTCATATCAAACTGTGGGCAGAAATGGTGCCACCATCTCATCCCCAGCACCACCAAATGTGGCAGGTGAGCTACGGCGTGAAACTCCTCCCTGAATACCTCTGGGCCTTGCCTCAACAGGACCTTGCCTGCACTCGCCATACCGCCATTTTTTTGAGGCGTCTGCCAACGTCACCCATCCATCCTTCTGTAATGACAATCCATGGCTTCTTGCCCACTTCTCCTCAACATAATTTCCCTGGCTCCAGTGTCAATCAAAGCTAGAACTTCACCGCAATCCCTTCCTTCATCCCCCACAAGCACATTGATGGGCAAAATCAGATAAGGATAAGATGAAGTAAGCGGTTTATTTTGAGGCACCAGATTCACCGGCTTCTTGCAAAAATTATAAGGAGCCTTCTTATTCTGAGCCTCAGGATCCTGAGCGGTAATCTCAATGGGAATCCCTGTCTCCCGCACCTCAACCATACCCTCAGGATTTCCTTGACTCTTCTTTCCTTCCTCCACATAGCTAAACCCCTTAGAACCATGTATGGGCTCTGAACCTGCCCTTCTTCCACCACTCTGTCCTCGGAATCCCCCTGGGGGTCGCACAAATTCCTCCTGATGGGCCTGTACCAAACTCAACTGTCGCTCTACCTGCAAGGCTAAACCCACCTCTTCCTCCAACGTCGCTGCAGGTTTCACCGCCGCTATTGCCAATAATAAATCAGCTTGCAAGTTTTGGTGAAACATGCGCAGAAGCTGAGACTCAGGTGCCTTTGCTTTTGCCAATGCGCGAAACATCTGGCCATACTCCTCCACTGACTTCTTCCCTTGAACACACTGCAGTAACGCCGCCCAGGCCGAATCCTGCGCCTCATCTGGACATGCTGCACGGTCAATCCAATCCAGACATTCCTCCACTGATATGGGTAACCCTGACTGCTCTTCTAAAAGTTCTCACCCAGTTTGACTGCTTTACTGGAAGTGCCAACAGAACCTGACTTAACTGCAAGGCAAACGAATCCTCTCCACCCGCTGCCTTTGTCAAATGTCCCTGAAACTGAACTCAGCTAAACGTCTGGTGGATCAGTTCCAAGTCTTCCAATTTTAAAACCGTGGGAATTCTTCCTTTGTCCTTCCCAGGCCCTACCACTTTCCCACCATCCCGGGACACACACTCTAAAACCTGGTATAATTCATGAAGCAAAAAAATGGTGGAGAATATCACCATCAAGAGTGTTGCAGTATGGTTATACCACATTGGAAACACAACTTCTTCTGGCACCTTTTTTGCTTGCCACCACAACGACAGGAAAGTAAATGAGTTCTGTTTAATGTAACGCACTGGCTCCTTCCAATGAGCCACGAATGAGTTAGGCAATAGGATCCATGTTAAAGACCATAGGGCTGACAGGACTCCTGATACTACTCTCCTGGTGCACGCGCCACAAGATTGGACAAGCACCCCTGGAAGACAGTTGCAAGTATACTTAACCCCAGCAACATGCCTTGACTCCAAGACAAGGTATAGAGGGAGGCAATAGCCCTCCCAAGCTCACTCTCAAAGTCCAATTCTTGTTGATTTAAGCCAAACATGGCTGCAGTTAGACAATATCTTTAAAATAAACCCAAATTATAAATATATGAATTTTAGATTCTTTTATTTAATATTTAGCCAAGTTGATAGAAAACAGAACTGAGGAGCCTCCAGCTCCCAGTTCCTTCCCTATATACACATGCTAAAAGCTAAAATAAAATATAATATAAGCTTATGGTGCCATTGCCAACTTGAATGATGTTTGGTGTAAACTTTACAGCAGGATTGCAGAATCTTTACTCAATGGTTCCATGCCAGTTCTGATCCTCAACAGTTCCACGCCAGTTCCATTTCGAATCCCAATTGAACCGCGAAACTCCCAAGCACCCGTTTCATTCCATTCTCGATTCAAATCCAAATCAAATCTTGAAACTACCCATTTTACTCGTTTTCCATTTTGTTCTGACTTGGATGCCCATCTTGCTCCTTGGCCTACTCCAAGCTCTGGCCCCTTAGGCGTCCTTGCCAGAACCAACGCCCCCTCCTCCTCCATACATACAGACACAGCCTGCCCTGTCTTACCAAAGATCAGGGCAATGTGATGCTGAGGATAGACCTCAACTGTCACAAATATTATCTGTTGAATTATACCCACAAATAATGCTGGGTAAAGGGCTATCAACATGATATAAAATCTAATTTAATTATTTCAAATTATTTGTTTAATAAATCTGAGCAGTGCCAAATAACACCACTAATATTTGGTTGACTAGTAGTTTCAGTTGGTTTCAACTATGACTGAGTGGTTAGTGGTTTTTAGTTGATTTGATAAAGCAATTGGTTCTGCTGAGTGGTTGGTAGAATTTAGATAAATCAATAAGTTCAATGAGTTTTGCTAAGTGGTTAGTAGTTATCTATAATATAAAATCCAAAATAATGGCTCAAATCATCTGGTAAGCTATAAACACCATAGCAAAGCATGGGTATCTAGATGCTAGTTTTATATATAAAACTTTTTGAAAAAAAGAACCACCAATAAAAAAAGCCCTAAAATATGAATACTTAAAAACTTATAAATCCTTAATAAAACCCTTTTTGATTTCACCACCATAGTTTAAACTGGCATATAATAGCCATTTACAATATATATATTCAGCATTGTATATTCTAAATTGCTTACAGTTTACACTTGGGCCCAATATAATATAAGCTTTAGTTTGTATTTGTGAGCAAAATTCTATAAGTCAGGTTGGAAGATGGCGCCAACTTCAAAAAGGTTTTATTGAAAATTCATAAATTCTCAATTATTTCATACTTTTTAGAACTTTTTTAAAGGAGGTTCTTTTTTTACCAAAAAATTTGAAGAAGGTCTTTTTCCAAAAAAAACCTTACTCCCAATTCTTTCCCCCCCCAAAAAAGTAGTGCATTTTTAGTGTCTCTTTTTCCTAATTTTATTAAAAAAATATTATATCTATATATCCTTTTTGACCCCTTACTATTTCTCTATAAAATAAACCTCATTGTATATATATTATATTTAGTATCTTATAAACAAATATACTAATAGTTCATTAAATCAAATTTAAATTTTATTTGAGGTGGGCTGACCTGGGGATGATACCGCACCAATGAAGGATGAAGGGGATTCAAATTATTGGGAAAGGGGGACAAAATCTGGAAAACCTCCATGCGTGGCATATGATAGGCCAGGAACTCCATGGCCCACCTTGCTATTTGCTATCTTGGTTTGGGGCATTGGTGTGCAACGCCAACACAGTCATAGTTGACCCTTACCCAAAGTGCCTGTACTGGAATCGAACTTGGGGAGGCAGTGCATTTTATCAAATTTAGTTGATTTTATTGGTCAAATTATACTAAATTACTGATCACCATCTACAATAATTCATTTTATTTAATTTAGGTGCTTTTATTGGTCAACTTATGCTAAATTTACTAATCGCCATCTACAGTAATTTATTTTATTAGATTTAGTTGCTTTTATTAATCAATCTGTGATAAATTTACTGATTGCTATCTAAAATAATTTTTTAACAAATTTAGATGAGTTTATTAGTCAAATTATGCAAAATGATAGCCAACTATAATAATTTAAGCTTATCCCGCTATAATCTCATAATTGCCTGGATTTTGAACATACCCTTCAGCCATAGGAAATATATCATATCAAAAGTTGCTTCAAAGCTATTGCTTCACCAATTCCATTATTAAGTTTATCCGGAGTTGTATTAGTCCCACAATATCCATTGCTTCAGATCCATTTTAATATACTTACTAAATTAATGGTCAGATACTTGACCAATACTTACAAAAGTAAAATGGGACCTAAATGGGACCATCTAGTACTAAAAAAATGGGACCTAAGTTGGAGCATCCTCTTTTTTGAAGGTGATCATCCAAATTTTGGTCAGGTATTTTCAGAGTTATGTGCGAACAAACATAGAAAAAAACATACATACAGGTCTAATCAAGAACCTTCTCCTTTTTCAAAGTCGGTTAATGAATATGTTTGTTTTTTTGTATGTCCCATATGCATCACTATACCATTCATCCAATTGTGATGAAACTTTGGTGAGTTGTTGTATGCATGCCCTCGAAAGTTTCTTAATTTAAAATTATTATCTTCATAGTAAAATAAAAAGTTTTATATGTAACAAGTGAAAACCCTATATGTTCTTGATGGTATTCACTATATTCTTACGGCTGAGCAGTTTGGTATTTGGTTGATTCAATAGTTTCAATAGTTTTGGCAAGCGGTTGGTGGTTTTAGGTTGTTTAATATATATAAACTAGGTGACCCATGCGAATACTTCGCATCACTTCTGGTAATAGGATTCCTTATACGACTATCCTATGGATAGTACTTAATCAATAAAAATAGATTATTGCAAATAACGAATGATGAAAACTGGTATTAACATAACAAAAATAAAATATAATTTCTAAATAAAAAAACTAATTTTGAAGTTGTGAAAAAATGTTAATAAAGGACCATCTAGTACTAAAAAAAATGTTAATAAAAATTAGTAAATATACAAATAGTGTGATGCATATTTCAAAATTAATTTTTTTCTAATTCAAATGAAAATATTTTTCACATTATTTGTATATTTACTAATTTTTTAACAAAAACTTACTATTTTTATAAGAAAATTTACTTTTTTTCAGAAATTATGACAACAAACGCTTGCTACCTCAATATTATTGAGGTTAGAATAGTGCTCCACTGCTTTTGCAAATGTTGTATTACTTGTTTTAATTTGATTAACACGTTGTTTATACATTTATACGTTGTTTGTATGTTATTTATACGTTTATTCTATTCTATTCAGAGACTTCGGCACAACCATGACACTTTATACATGTAATTTTTAAATGAAATTTTTAAAGTATAAGTTTTGAAATATAATTTTTTAATGAAAACATTAATTTTAAGATATTTACTTATTTTTTGTCATTAGAGGTAAAAATAATCTTCAAAATGGTGTATCAAACATTGATTTTGATACAGTATTAAGAGAGATATTTCATAATGACAAAAAACACCTTTGAGAAATAATATATAGAGCTGGATGTTGGTATATATATTTGTGCTCTATAGACTCCGACACCATTTGACCAATCATCATTAAAGTTGGCACATATAAGTATTTTTTCATGGAGAAGGTTTGTGAATTTTACAAATTATTATTTTCATAGTAAATTTTAAAGCTTTATATTTAACAAGTGAAAATTTTATAAGTTTTTAATGGAAATTGGTATAACATTATGACTGAGCAGTTAGATATTTGTTTGATTCAATATTTTAGATGGTTTTAAGTGGTTAGTGGTTATTTGGCTCTTTAGAAGTTAATCTAAATCAAAACTTTTGTCAAAAACGATTGATTATACAAATACCTCCTCTAGCATAATCAGCTCTTTTTCTCTCTCTCACAAGCATCACTTTTTAAATCAAAAAGTGAACTGAACAAGAATTGAGAGAGCATTTAACTGCCAGTGCACACTGCAACTATAGAGCAGTGATCCATGGCCAACCACCCAAGTGTAGGGAAGTCAATCTGCCTGTCTGTGCGCAGCACATAGAAACGGACAACTTGCCTGTACCAATATCAACTAATAATAAAAAAATGAAGGATGCCAAGATGGATGTACCATCTGGCAGACTTCCCGCTGGCCCAGGCCCCCACACAACCAAAAACAGGGAAGGGATGAACAACATGTGTATGTTGAATAATGATTTGGTGACATGAATGATGACAAAATGTACAAATGCGTTGAAGGGTCATGGTGCCCTTGCAACTAGCGCGGATAATGGGGTGACTCCCCAGGATTGGTGGCCACTGACAACCAGATGACAGGAGATACCCTTGGGGAGTGAGGCCTGACACTGAGAACAGCAGTGCCAGGAATATTCCTCACCAAACCTCAACCAGTAGAGGGGATTGGGGCCTCGCAGGGTAAGAAAATTTTTGTGGAAAAAACAAAAAACCCAGACAAAGTATTAGTTGGATCCAAAAACAACTCAGATTCAATTGACAAAAATCAGCAGCTCAAACCAACAGAGCAATAATATAAAAAGTTTTCTGCCAATATGGATAAACTTACCAAATCTTCTTGGAGTATTTGAGTAAAGAAGAAATTGGGCACCAGCTCTGAAAAGGCCAGTTAGGGGGGAGAATGGTCCCTGATCAAAATTGATCTGGCGACCTGAGAAAATTGTTAGGCATGATCCCTGATACACCATCAGGTTCAATCCCTGATGAATTCATGTCGACAGGGGGTCTAGCTCAACCAAGAATTGATGGCCAATCCCAAATAGACCATTAGGAACAAACCCCAACAATTTTAAGCTATCAGAAGGGATTAGATTAGTACAAAGCCAATTGCTGAACTAATACAAACCATCAGGGACTAACCCTGTTGGGGGTGAAGCTATGTCAGGGACCAAATATGAGGGATTGGACACCTGAGAAAACTTGGCAAAAAAACTAAAATTACTACTAAAAGGGGCCAAAACCCTGACAGTGGTCAAGTCGGTGGCCAGGGCCCCAGTGAAATATACCCCAATTCAGTCAGACATATTGGTGCATTGAGGTGTGTCTGCCCGCAAAGTCAAACAATGGGAGGCCTTCCAGTTCCAGTACTTTATGGCAACTCAGTGGGTCTCCAAAAGTATTAAACCAGGCATTGCAGCTATGTGGCAAGACCACAAATTTTCCGCTGGAGCAGCCAAACACTGGCTCAATATCCAAATCTCAATTGACATGGCAGTACTATTCAAGGCATCATGAGTTCAGACTGAAGATGCCCTGGAATGGATGATAATTCACATGGAGAATAAGGTGATCAAGGCCACAATCCATGAAGATTTAAAACTGGCAGATGTGAAGGGCTGGATGGATGCCATCATTGACCTTTTAAATGTGATGGATTATAACAAGGCAGGCATTACAGCAAGATATGCCTAAGCCATTGGGAGCTCAGGCCTTAACCCAACAGAATTAGCTGAATATGCGAAATGATTCCAGAATCCCTTGACTGCCCTTGAATGGGCCTGAAACACCATTCCAGTAGACATGGAACTGGAATGGTACAATACCACATTCTCCCCAGAGGAGGCACTACCGTGGATCATGGCCAGGTTTAAGGCCACCGTGGCCCTGCACTGGTCGTACACCTGAGTCCCACCAGCCACTGCATCAGACCTGATGAAAGCGGGCTAGACAAAGAAAAAAGTGGTGGAGTGGGGATTTTTCCAGGATTGGTTGCCAGAAGAGGCCATCAACTGGTCCACCATTGGATTCACATCAATGGAAATGAAATACTGGTTCTGAGTGGGGCCAGTATGGACCTAGTGCATGAATGGGTGGAGCTGGGGGTGACTAAACCAATTAATGAAACCCTTAGAGGCTGACCCTTCCCAATCAAAAAGTGGAAAATCTGGTGCAATGTTGCAACAATTGCTGAAGCTGCAGACTGGGATGCAGCAGGGTTCACCCCTGAATCAGCCCAACTGTGGATGGAACATGAGATTTCACCACAGGCGGCAACAGCGATGAAAGGGGTCACGACCCCAGACTTGGGCTGAGAATGGCTCAAAGTGGGGATCCACATCAAAACCATCCAGGATTGGAAGCAATCCTTCCTAGAACTGACGCTAGCAGCCCCATATGCTGCCAAAGGTTTCACCCCCTCCAAAGCATTCCAATGGAGTGAGGCAGGAGTTCCAGCAGCCATGGCATGAGTATTTACAGATGGGGGCTGGACTAGTGTCACAGTAAGGGACTGGTGTCAGCATAGCTCAGTGATGCTGGAGGTCCTTCAAAAATATCTTTACCCAATGTGCAGCCCAGAATCTGCCCTCAAGTGGTACCAATTGGGTTCTCGCTGATGGATGCCCTTAAGTGGCAAAGCCTCAAGATCAGAGCACAAATGGCTAAAAAAATCAGCTGCCACAGCATCAGCATTCATTAGATCAAAGCGTTCCTCAACCAGGGGTTCAGCCAGAATGAATCAGTAAGTTGTATTTTGAAAGGGAAGACCTCCAGTGAAGTACCCAAACCAAATGTGAAAATCAAATTTTACAGTGAAGCAACAGTGCATACTGATGACAACACCTGGAATGGAGCAGGGAGCCACATTGAGTACATCTGTCTTTTGATCAGTGGGGGCTTTACAGACCGCCAGGCACCAAAATTGTACCTAAAGGACGCTATCTGAATCCACCTGCAGCTAGTGGAGGAGGAGGAATGGTCCAACTTGATAATGTCAATTTATCAGGAACTTTATGAAGTTCTAGCTGGAGGTGACTTTGATCACCACTGGGTACCCAGATAAGGATATATAGATATAGCGATTCCTGGTGAATTGGACCACAAGAAACTCCTCAAAATCAGCATCAAATACAAGGGGATTTATCTTAAAATGGAGCTGACCAGATATGCCAACCAAACTGAAAGGTGGGTAACCTTCCAGAATCTCCCTACCAATTGTGAACAGGAGTGGGTGCACAAAGCAATCTGGACCAAATTACTGTACTATGGGGAAGTATGAGAATTTTGGCAAGACAGCGGCAATTACATTGCAAGGTGCCTCCACCCCCAGACAGTGGAAGCGCTTTATGAACTGGCACCCTGGATGAAGTTGAACAAAATCACCCTACCCTGATTCATCTGCCTGCCCAGCCTTGAAAGGGTAGTATATGTCAAACAGGAAGATGCCAAACAAGTGTGTCAGTTCTGTCACCAGACTGGCCACACAATGGCTCAATGCCATCACTGTAAAGGTAAAACTACTCAGGAGTACAAATATGACCCCATCAGGGGGATCACCAAGGTTGGTACCAAGACTTTCCTCTGCCCAAAAGCCAGAGAATGGATCCCATACAACCTAATGGAGGTAGCGGACATGAAACGCCAACAACAAGAATTGGACCTGGCACATAGGGAAGCATGGGAAAGAGAAACAGCCAAGCGACCCAGAAGCAGATGATGAGATATTTATAAATCCAAACCCAAATCATATGCAATGGATGAGGGAATGGACCCTGGCCAGCAGATCAACATCTAACCCAAGCAAAATGGATGGTCCACAGGAAGAAAAGATGGCAGAAGGCAAACTTGAAGAAGTCCACAAAGAAAGGATGGACACAGGAAGCCAAAAAATCAAAATCAAAGACTGACAAGCCAAAAGTGAATACTAAATCAAATTGGAAGTCATCAGCAAACAAACTTGAGGTGACCAGCAAAAATCAGCAGATTCAATGAAATTGGCAAAGTCAGCCAGACAATCACCAACTAAAAAATTGAGTTCTGCCACTAAATTGAATGAAGGGGTGAGAATCTGAATGGTGGATGAGGGGAAATCCACCACTCCGCCAGCAGGGGAGAAGGGGTACTCAGACCCAATCATAAAACCATCCTCATTATCTATTGATATGGAGATGGGGATGGGGATGGCGACCAAATTCCCAGTACACAGGATGGCCAGAGATATAATCTCATTCCCTTCCAACTGACCCCAAAGACTGAATCATACACCCCGCCAACCATTGATGCTATCATCATCTACCAACCAGACCTCAGTACATGACTCGATCCACAACCCAGACAACACTAAACCTCATATCCATGGGTCAGGCAGCCGGAAATGAGGATAGTGACCACAAATGCTTGGGGGATGGCGAGCATACAAATGAGGAGGAGGAAGATGCACCATTTAAAAACTAATAATAATATTGACCTAATTTTTATTTCTGAAATGCAAGCTGGTAACCAAAAGAAAATGGTGCCAAGCTCAAACTGTGACATGAAAAACCACCTGTGGTCCCATCAATTAGGCTACCAAGCCCTCTGGATGGACCATGTGGCAATTGTCGCAATGGACAAGAAAATAGACCTGGAATTTGTGGAGGAAACTCACGCTGGAAGGATCTTGATAGTGATGGCTACAAACAGAGAAACTGGCAAGAACATATGAAAGGGAGCAGTCTACGCCCCACCAAAACTCCACAAAAACCATATTCTTGGGAATTCTTAGTGGAAGTGCCATCCAAAGTGACAACTGTAATAGCAGGAGACCTGAACTGTTGGATGAATGAAAGCTGGTATACGTTCCCAATAAGAGAATGTCCCAACAGAAAGGCTGATGAGATGCTGGATTACCTAGTCAAATTGGGGATTTGCCTAACAATTGATAAAGAGGACAATGACCCAGCCAACTTAATGTGATGGTCATATGATGCCACTGGATCCCCACTGTTGGAATCACATTTAGACTACATCCTAGTGTCATCGGATTTCAAGCTGATGATGTCCAATAGCAAGGTTAGCATAAATGCTGAAAGTGACCGCATGGTCATCCATGTGGATATCAATCTTGATGAACCCCCAAGGAACTGCAAATGGCAACTGGCACCAGACACGTCGAGGGATGGTGAATGGCGCTGAAAGATTGACAGTGGACTGGATCAATTGGTAGTGTATCTGGATAGCCACCAGGAGTTGAACCCACTAAAATGATGGACTCAGATCAAAGCAAAACTGAAGCATGATAGCATGAAGTTCAAAAAGTGATTTTCCACAAGCAAACTGCTGCCGCAAAGCAGCTGAAGTCTAAATTAGAAAGGCTGAGGCTCACCCAGCGGGACAGCAAGAACTGGTGGAGTGAGTACTGAACAACACACAAAAAGTATTGGGCCTTAATGATGAAGCAAGACTCAGAGAGATGAACCAATGCTACTTACCAATATCAGAGCCTAGTGAGGATGATGACCAAAGAGGGCCTGAAGCACCTCAAGGAAATTCAAACCAAGGCTAGGGTATGGAAAGTGGAGACAGTGGAAGGAGGAGTATCAACAGACCCTGAAATGGTCAAGCATGAGGTTGAGCAATTCTATGGTGATCTTTTCTGTCAATGAGAAATGAGCAAATTGGTGACAAAGACCCTTATTGACCTGGCCAAGCCGGCACTGGGGGGCTGTACGCCAGAAGATGTTGTCAAACTATCCACCAAAATCTCTATTGATGAAGTTAAAGGGTGCTAAAGGAGTCACCAAGAATGGAAGCACCAGGACCTGACAGTATGTGTGCAGAAATATACAGCATATTCAGTGACTGCATCGCTCCAGAGCTCAAAGCCCTATTTAACCACTGTTTACAAAATGGCCAGCAAATTCTGGGAGGCTAAGAGACCTAAATCATACTTTTGTACAAAAAGGGCCTCCGACACCAACTTTGGAACTAGCACCTAATTGCACTATTGAATGCCAATTATAAACTGCTCATGCACATACTATCTAATCAGCTGATGGCAACAGTCTCGCGCATGCTCCATAATTCCCAGAACAGCTTCATCAAAGGCTGTAGTATATGGGAAAGCATTGGTTCAGTCCAGAGTGTCCAGGATGTAAGGGGTATCAAACAGGGGTACCTTATGTTCCTCAACATGGAAAAGGCATATGACTGAGTAACATAATCATTCCTACACAAGGCACTAAAGGCAGTCGGTATCCCTGACACCTTTCAAGCATGGATAACGACGCTGTACTCAGGTCTGGTAATGAAGGTGATTGTCACAGATGGCATAACCAACAAAATCCCTGTTGGGCAGGGTATCTGACAAGGTGACCCTATGTCACCAATACTCTTTAATTTCGCAGCCAACATTCTGCTGGTGGCAGCGGATGTGAAACTCCAGGGCCTAGTCCACCCTAATCAAATGCCACTGAAGATGCTAGCATTCACTAATGATATGGTAGTAGGCATAAGCTCACCGACTGACCTCCAGGGTGCCAAGAAACTACTAAACCTTTACCAGCTAGCTTCAAACGCAAAAATCAACTTCACAAAAACCTCAGTGATGAGGATCAGCAACCTGAACTTCAGCCCACCAACTGACACAACGCCAATAATGAGCTCCCAGACAATCCCATATTTTGGGATACTATTCATTGATAAGGGACCAGCGGTACTGGAGACTGAACAGAAAGTATTGTCAAGCTTATTGATCTGAATGGCATGCTGGAAGAGCGCCAGACTATGCCTTGAGGAGAAAGTGCAGGCAATAGATGTTTTCATCTTCTCAAAGTTGTGGTATTTCACTCATGTGCTGCCAATGAGCCCAAACTTAGAGAAGAAAATTAGGACTATGCTCCAAACCTTCCTGTGGTTCAAGGTGAAGGCGGCACCAATACCGCTGGAAGCCCTGTCAAAACCAAAGAACAAAGGAGGCATGGGCCTCCTGGACTTCGAATCTTATGCCCAGCATATATGGGGAAAGTCATTCCTTAAGCTAACACAGACGCACATGCGCTGCCCAACCCTAGCGTGGGGCATGAACTGGGCAAGAGCCCAAGGCCTTCAAGAGCCAGTCTCTCCCCACTCAATACATTAATGGATGATGCACCACCCACAGATAACCTCCCAAAAGGGTACTCCACACTACTGGCAACTATGCAATTGGGCCATGCGCCAGGGTGGATAATCATTTATGTGATCAGCCCAAAACGCCAACCAAATTCAAAGGGATGTCAAAGCCTGTAATTCTGAAATAATTTCTGCAATGAGCTGGGAGGAGTGTAACTGAATTTTGAATGAATATGTTACCAAGTCAATCAAAATAAGGTACAAATTGATGCTGATAGAATATGGGGATCCATTCCTAAAACTGGGACGCAATCCACTCACCTGTCCACAAATCCTAAATGACTGGACTACCAAAGGCCATGACACCAACTACCCAATAAAGGAGTTGATTTTGGGCCTGAACTCCCATTTGGTAATGGCCAAACAGCATTCGGTAACCTGGCAGATCCTAAATCAGGCATTCAAATTGGGCAAGAACAGCGGGCTGGACTACCAGCACAAAGAATGCCCCATATGTGCTGAACCGGAAGCAGACATAGCCCACCATTATTATGAATGTGCCGTGTTCAAAAATACTGGTCCACAATGCATCATATCCTATCAGGCAAACAATTGTCACTGGGAATAAATCCATTGCAGAATCTTTTCTTCATGAAAACCCTGAGAATGGCTCCAATCCAACTACAAGCCTTCATTTAACATTAAAGTGTATGGGTAATTCACTGTGCGCTCGTTGCCAAGATTTTGAGCAATGAGCGCCCCTACCACAAAGGTTTAGTATTGAAGACCATTCAGATTATTTTTAATCAGCTCCATTTAATCTCAAAATTTTTGCACCTAATCCTCAGGTGTTATAAAGCTGCACATTTGGCTTTCCCCGCTGGATCACTCATCATATGTGATGAGGCAACTAATTGACTGAGAATTGAATGTCCTGTAAGCCTGCTGATGCTAGAACTGTGGCTAGCAATGGTGATTGCTGATCAGCAATGGTCAGAGGTGCTAGAACTCTAGTAGCCCAAACCCCTGGCCCTTTTTTACCCTTGGCCAAATCGCCTGTATTTCGCCCTCCCCTCTTACTTTCCTTTAAAATTTATTTTCAGATAAAGTATGGAGCTTTTAAAAAAATCTAGCATAATCAGCTCAGCTTTTGGCTCTTATATTTTATAAAAAGTTTGTTCAGATCCTGGCACAATCACTTTTATATAATCACTTTTTATTGTTTAAACTATTTATATAGTTAGAGCTAATATTGCAAGTAAAAATAAAACTAAAAATGTTGAGCCAATGTATTAATAAATATAAATTTAAGAATTATGTCTATATATAAATGGATGTTGGTATATATATCTATATATATATATTAGCCATTCCATCAAAGTGAGATGAGATTTGAGAGCTCCAATAGGTCAAACGTCCATACTTTCTAATTTTGCTCAAAGCTAATACCAAATTGATGCCTATCTTGGTCCAAGCACTGAGTTAATTTAAATCCAATCATCAACTTATGAATAGGTTCACTTCTTATCCCCCAATATTGTATATAATAAAAAACATATAAAAAATTAACCTTTTAAAATTTATTGTTTTTATTACAAGTGGTGAAACTTCCCTTGAATCAAGCTGTTAGAGTTTAGGTGCAAAATGCACCAATGAGAATCTTTACAAAATTTTTAATCCAACACTAAATATTAGATACTAAAAATTATATAAAACTCTACCCAAAAAAGCAACCATTGGAAGAACAACCAGACATGCATGGCAATGGTCAGCCAATAGAGCTGCTGAAATATCTGAAGAGTGAGATGCATGAGTTGAAAACCAGCAAGTATGAGCTTCTACTTCAAGAGCTTCCAAAACATCTCAACAGCATGACATGCAAGTTGCAGATATTTGAGCAAGAGCTTCTACTTCATGAGCTGCTGAAACATTTCAACAACATGACTGTAGGTCCAGGGGAACATCCCCTTAGCATAGATTGGGTGATTTTCCCATTCCCAAACAAGAAGGGTCCAAAGAAGTGGCTGTACCCTTCTTTACCCAGGGCAATCTTGCCCATGTGGTAGATGAGCGCTGGGTAACAGCACTCCCTCTTAAAATTCCTCCCCCAGTACCTGCACTCACCTCAGCTGAACTTGTCCACCAAATTGAGGAAATCGGCATTAAGATTACTGAATTAAAGTTGAAAGGTCTGAAACCAATGGGAATAAAGCCCAATGATCAGAAACCCAATATTCAGAAAAAGATATAAGAGAATTATGGCCATAATTGTGGATGATATTGAGCCTTCAAGTGAGATGAGTTCCATTGCTAAATCCTCTTCAAAATCATTGGGGATTGTCACAATAATTTGAAACTACTAGTTCAAGAATTGAAAGTTGTACCCAACACCACTCATTTGGCCAAATGAATGCCCCAGCGACTGGGCACGGGCAGGTTGGCCATTCAAAATTCATTTCCAACCAATTGGGACTACCCTTATGTGAGGTGGCCCTCAGGAATTCCCATTTCGCATTGGGCCAAATGCTGCCATGCCAACTGATGTAAATGCAGTCAAGCATCAGTTCAGGCATTTGCAGATGAGCTGATAGCAACTCAGCCTGATTCCAGATCCTTTGATGTCAGTTTCAATTGAAATTATCTGCCCTCTCCCCCAAAACTTGCCAGGTTAGGTCAAATTTGTGGGGCTCAATCCTTGCTTTGACCCATTACCAATTGAACACTATTTAATCAGTTGCATTGCACTTAAAAAATTGTTGGTCAATTTTCTTTATCTATCTTTCTAATAAAAACCCTTTACCCAATTCAAGCTCTTATGCTTAAGACTAAACCACATTTTCTGCCAGTATTTCAACAACCCTTGGGGTTTATGGCCATGTTCATCTGGTATTTTACTAGATGCCTATACATAATTATAGCTCATGGGTACTTAATGGTGGAAATACTTCCTAGTTCCATAACTGTCATACCAACAGCTGTGCCACTGGCATTTGTGTTTGCCGTTTGGGTGCTTTGGCACTTAAACTTGCAGGCTGGTCTAAAAACAACTTGCTGTTTGACTGACAATGATGTATGAGTTTCAGATCTTTGAGCAAGAGCTTCTACTTTAAGAGCTGCTGCAACATTCAAAGAGAAAGACACATGACATGAAGATAAACGCTCACGGCAGAATCAATCAAGAATGAGAATTGAACTTAAGAAAGCAGCATCAATTACAATAAAGACTGCATTTACAGATTGCATTTCAAAGTTGTTATTGGTCCAATGGCTACATTGTGCTTACATTGTCATGCTTTGAAGTTTCACAAAGAAATGCCTGGCATGTGTTGCTCAAATGGCAAAGTCAATCTGCCACCACTGGCTGAGCCACCAGAACCACTTCTAACTTACATGGCTGGAGCTACTCAAGAGTCCAAACACTTTTTAGAGCATATTTGGAAATGCAACACATGCTTTCAAATGACATCATTTAGAGCAACAAATATTGTAAAATATGATAATTCAATGCTCACATTCAAAGTGCAAGGACAAGTGTATCATCAGATTGGTTCACTTCTTCCAGTACCTGAAGAAGATCCGCAGTTTTTACAAATTTATTTTATGGAAAATGTGAAGGAGATTAATCAAAGATGTTCATTTAGTGAAGCAACAGATGGGAAAATTATTGGTAAATTAAGAGCATTATTTCATGAGCATAACTGTTTGGCCAGAGATTTTAAATATGCATTGGATAATGTGAGAGTATATGACTTGAAAGTCATTACCAGGGCAGACAAAATGACACTGAATGAGCATTAAAGATGCTTCAATGCTCCAACGGCCCCTGAAGTAGCAGCTGTTATTATCAGAACAAAGATTACTTGGTGAAATATTATCAAAAGGCAAGATCAAACCAAGCAACGTGTTGCTAAAAACACCAATTGTATGATGCACTTCAATATTCAATACTGTTTCCACAAGGAGAGGATCGATATTATCTTTGAGTTTTAAAAGCCCTGAGAGGCTCCTAGTGTGGGCAACTATTGCAAAACGAAGGCCTGGGGTAATGCCCCCCACCACACTAGAGCTGCATGAATCTAAGCATCACTTAAAAATGTGGTTGTCAGATTCTGGTGGCTGACTTGAAAATAAAACTTAAACAACCATCAAACTGGGCTGATTATCCTTTCATCGCATGAGCTAACACCTATTACAATTATACAATTTAGGCCAATTATCTCAATGACAATTTGATTAAGTATTTATCATATGCTTGGCCCAAATATGCTCACATATTATGGCCAATTCTGATGCCTCAAATCTCAGCAGTTGGTCCCAATTATTGAAACACAATCAATTCAATTGTATACAAAATAATTTGGGGATGACCCAAAGTTAATGTCTAAAAATCCCATAGACTTTAGACAAATGAAAAACGTAATCAATTTCCCATATGAGGGCAAAATTTGTATTTTGATACACGTAATCAGCATGATAGCACTTATGTGGACCGCCTGAAAGGGTTACTTAGTGCTATCAAGGAAAAGGCCTACTGATGTCCCAATTAGGGGTGCATCATTTTCTTCAATTGAGGCCAATATTTCACAGAAGGTGTGTTTTGTCAGCAGTATGACAAAACTGAAATCCTGAAGATCTTAGGACAACTTTGCATGCTTTTATTGCAATTTTTGTACCTGAAATCCTCCCAATTTTGGGAGTATTTTGCCACCAATGAACCTAAGAAAAGGTTTCAGTTGTAGGCTGAGCTAATTGGAAAAATGGCTGTTGAAATTTTGTGCTGGAATGTGGCCAGGAGATGCCCTAGAGGTATAAATACCAGCGCCTGGCCTAATGACCATTATCTAATAAATAGCTTAAATAAAAGTTGTATTTATTTTATTTTTTTCTGGTTTTTTATCCCAAATCCCAACCTTGTAAAAGTGTCAACAAACTGGAAGGACCAAATCCCCAGTTTGTATTTAATCCTGCCTTGGATGAAATTCCCGATTTTGAAGGAAAATTATGCCCAAAATCAACCAGAAGAGTTGAGGCAAATTTAATAGGCCTAGTGAGTTAATAGGCAGTCCAAATCCCATAAACTACAGGCACTATAAAGGATCAAACATCGGAACTTCAGCCTGAATAGACATGCAGGATATGAATTTCTAAGTGAGCAATCCTTGTAATTTGACAGTGGTCCCAACTGTAATTAGGAGCAGCTCATGCTACCCCCTAAACTGACATATGCCCATCCTGTTTAAGTACTGGACAGCTTGTCTGCACCATCCAGGAAAGGCAATATACCTCTCATCCCCCTTACGGGAACAAGACCCAATGACCCCCAGGTTTAAGGCCTCTGAGGGGGAGAAGCCAAAGCTCTCCCATTTGTCAACTGCTTTTTTAGTGGAGTTATGCTCTCTGACCCTTTTTGTCCAGAAAGCCTTGAAGTCCTTTCAGATCTGCCTTAATTTTCTTGCATAATCTGCTTTGCTATCAGCTAGCCCATGCTGACCAAACTGACAGCTAGCCAAGCTTCAGGCCAACTCAGCAAACTGTGGCATTTATTGTAGGCAGGTGCACCAAATTGCAGCAACCAGGATTGCCCTCTATTGTCCTGGGGTCTGCACCCGCACAACCCCATCTCATGAAAAGGCCATTTGACAGGCAACATGCCCAACTCATACCCCCTTACTGCTCATATTCTTCCCTCAGGAAGTGGTAGACACCCACAATAACAGGTCAGCACAGTCATCACTACCATCCCGCACTTCTTTCAGGCCACTACAGGACCTAACCAACTTGCCTCTTTGGGTTCTGGTGTTAGCTACTCACCCATGTTTTCACAGGCTTTCCCCAGTTGCAACATGTGGAGGCCCCAGCTTACCCTACCTAGCTCCCATAGATATCATCTTAAATTGTATCAAACTTATCCTGTCACAGGTGCTGCAACAACAAAAAATGTCAGTTGTTTGGTTTTTTATGCATATTTTATCATGATTTGAGCACAACAATTCAACCACATCCTGAAATGTCATCAACTTTTTCAACAATTCATCATTGATATGTATGCTTAAATCAAAATCAAATGACTCATTTACATTTGTTACAATTGATCAAAGCTTAGAGTCAAAGAGTATACACATTTGCAAGATGCAATCACAAAGGATGGAAATGTTGCTAACATTGGACAAATGGTTATACTTTTAGCTTTGTATACTGGAAGTCCAAGACATATGCATGAATATGCTCAAGATTCTCTGACATATGTTTGTAAACAGGGATGTTCAGATCTTTTCATCACGTTCACATGCAATTAATCTTGTACTGAAATCAAAAATTTACTTCTGCCTGGCCAGCAACCATCCCATTGGCATAACCTCACAGCAAGAGTTATTGAATAAAAATTGATACATTTAATGGATCTCATCACTAAGAATTATATATATGGAGACACTCAATGCTGGATGTATTCCAATAAATGGTAGAAAAGAGGTCTTCCACATGCTCATGTCTTAATTTGGTTGATTTGAAAAAAATATTCCAACCCTAATTGATGATATCATTACTACTGAGCTGCCCAATCCAGAAGAAGATCCAGAATTATTTCAATTTGTCAAAAAAATATGATTATGGATCATGTGGACTACACAACCCACATTTGCTATGCATGAAAAATTGAAAATGCACCAAAAAATTATCCAAATCAGCTGTTACCAAAAACACAAACTGGTGGCAATGGTTATCCGCTGTACGGACAACAAAAACCAGATGATGGAGGACATACAACAATTATTAAAATCAATAACGTTGATTTTAGAATTAATAACCAATGGATTGTGCCCTACTCTTCTATGCATTTAAAATCATTCAATGCGCATATCAATGTAGAGCCTTGCAATTCAGTTAAGTCAAACAAATACATATTTAAATATTTTAATAAAGGCAGCAATATGGTAATTTTTGGACTTACAAATACCATCCACCCATCAATGAAGTCAAACAATTTCAAATAGGATGTTATATTAGCAGTAATGAAGCTGTATGGCAAATTCTTGGTTTTGACATTCATGAACGCTTTCCTGCTATCATGAATCTTAGTGTTCACTTGAAAAATGGTCAATGAGTCTACTTCATGGAAGTGAACACACCCCAGAGATCTGAAGATTTACCAAACACAACGTTGACTGCTTTTTCTAATTGTGTGCAACTGATAAATTTGCAAAAACGTTGCTATATCATAAAGTTTTGCACTATTACACTTGGAATAAATTGACAAAGAAATTTTTAGAAGAAAAATGAGGTGCCAGTTATTCTTCAAAACCTAGCATATTTTCTACTGGTGCATTGGGATAAGTATATACTGACCATCCAAATAAATCTGAATGCTACTATTTGTAAATGCTTCTTCATATGGTCAAAGGACCATCAGCATTTCAAGCAATCAAAACCATCAATGGTCAAGTGTGTTAGATATACAGAGAAGCATGTTTCAAACTTGGTTTGCTAGAAAATGATCAACATTGTGACAACACATTAGAAGAAGCATCTGAAACATGCCATGCTCACCAAATATGAACCCTGTTTACCAATAATTTGAAATCCTGTTTACCTTCTGATCCAAAAGATCTATGGAAAAAACACAAAGAGAGTATGAGTGAATACATACTTTCTCAAGCATGCAGAGACAACACCAGCCTGGATGTACAGTAAATGGAAGACATTTTATAGTAAAACACTGATATCACTTGAGAATATGTGCATGTTGATTAACAGCAAAATTCTTAATCAGCTTGGGCTATTTTTACCAGAACATGATAGAAATAATGTTATCAATAGAGATGTATTATGAGAAAAACAATACAATGTCAATGTGCTACAAGTTTATGTTAAGGCTCAGAAAAGGCTCTTAACAAACAACCAACAACTTGCATATGATACAGTTATGGAGGATATATGAGGTGCAAATGGTGGAATTCTTTTTTGATGCACTAGAAAGCAGAAAAAACATTTTTCTCAATTTTATACTTGCTGAAATTCAAATGAAGCATGAGATTTCTCTGGCTGTGGCATCATCAGGGATTGCAGCAATGCTACTTGATGGAGGATGCACAGCACATTCAGCTTCCAAGCTACCATTGAATTTGAATCTAGCTGCAGATCCTCTTTGCAACATCATAAAAACATCTTGAATAATAACTGTATTGAAAACATGCTAACTCTTTATTTGGGATGAATGTACCATAGCCCATAAGAAAGGACTTGAGGCACTTGATTATATTCTGCAAGATTTCTGAAGCAATCAACTTCCAATAAGTGAAGCTCTGATGCTGCTCACTGATAATTTCCATCAAACTTTCTCCCATCATTCCAAGATCAACACCAGCAGATAAGCTGAACGCATGCCTGAAGAATTCAGCTCTCTAGAGACATATGAAAAAAATTACACTGTCACCCAATATGCATGTGCATTTACTTGGACATGTTTCTGAACAAACATTTGCCAAGCAACTTTTGGATATGGTCAATAGCAGACATCCAGTTGATCTTGCAACTCAGAGATATTATTACCACCAAACTTCTGTCAACTTCTGTCATCAATTGAAGATCTTGAAAAAAAGATTTTTCCAAACATTGCCAACAACTTCAGTAATCATGAATGGCTTTGTGAGCAAGCTATCTTAGCTTTAAAAAAATGATTATGTCAATTGAATCAATAATAAGATTTAATTGAAAATTTCTGGTGAATTTACAGAATAAAAATACATTGACACAGTTACAGAAGAGGATCAAGCTGTTAATTATCCAGTTGAATTTCTCAGTTTATTAGAGCCTCCTGGAATGCCACCGCACATATTAACCTTGAAAGTTGGCTCACCAATGCTGCTCCTTCAGAATCTGAACCCACCAAAATTGTGCAATGGAATTAGACTTTCCATGAAAAAACTAATGCCAAATATAATTGAAGCAACAATAATTAATGGAAAATGTAAAGGAGATGTGCTAATTCTGTACATTCTAATGATTTCCACTGATTTGCCCTTCACATTCAAACAACTACACTTTTTGTGTATTGCTTTTGCAATGATAATCAACAAAGCTCAAGGGCAGTCACTTCATGTTGCCAGATTAAAATTAGAAAATTCATGTTTTTCACATGGTCAACTATACATTGCTTGCTCCATAGTAGGAAATCCAGAAACTCTGTACATCTATACACCAAATAAGAAAACCAAAAGTATTGTTTACCCACTTGTATTATACTAGATGTTAGTAGTAGTTTCAATTATTTTAAGTTGGTCCAATTATATAGCAAATGGAATAGTCAAAAAGTGTTCATTCACATGAATTATTCATAAAAAACTTATATAGTTCATCATCTATTTATACCAATAAAAATAATAACTTTTATCAGTATGAGTCATCTTTCATTTTTCCACATTTTTACACAACACATTATAGATTCTATATTATATACAGACTATCCATTTTTATATATATATATATATATATATATATATATATATATATATGCAGGAAAATGTCAGCCAGGTTTTGCTAGCTATAATATAAAATTTAAATTAAGCAGTTTAAATCAGCTGATAAATAAACCCGAGCAACGCCAGGTAACTCCACTAGTCTAAAATAGATTTACCAAAGCCCACTCACTGACTCATCACTGTATCTCAACAATGACAAGGCCTAGAAACCTGAAATTTGGTATGTATATTCCTTATGTGATGTAGGTGAGCACTAAAAAAGGATTTTTGGAAATTCAAAGTAAAATAAAAAGTTTTATATATAAGAAGTAAAAATTACATATGTTTTTGATAAAAGTCAGTATATTGTTACGGCTGTGCAGTTTGATACTCGGTTGATTTGATAGTTTAAATGGTTTTGGCAAGCGTTTGATGGTTTTGGGTTGATTAATAAGCTTGATAGTTTTAGTAAGCAGTTAGTGATTGGTTGATTCGATAAGTTAATTGGTTTTGGTATATTGTTGGTGGTTTTTGGTTGATTCAATAGGTTCAATTGGGTTTGGGCAAATGTTTAGTAGTTTAGGCCAGAGGTCCCCAACTATCGGGCCACGGACCGGTACCGGGCCGCAGTTGTATCTTTTAAGGCATGTTTAAACGTTACTTTAGCGACCAGAGAGTGTTAGGAGGCGGAGAGGATGTTACTCATGTTATGTTGTTGGTGCTATGTTACGAGGACGCTGCTAATAAAGTTGCTTACGAATGCACAGTGGATTCACATTTTATATTTAAAAAAAACCACAGTTTTTTAGCCGGTCGTATCATTTTATTTTGTGTATTTATCCGTCACACTTTATAGGCCGGTCCGTAAAAATATTTTCTGATATTAAACCGGTCCGTGGCTTAAAAAAGGTTGGGGACCACTGGTTTAGGCTGATTCGATAGGTTCAATGGTTTCAGGTAAATGGTTGATCTTTAGTTCATTCGATAGGCTTAATTGGTTTTGACTGAGTAGTTGGCAATTTTATAATGACTAGGTGAACTATGCAAATATTTTGCACTGTTAGTGGTCAGTTATATAATATAATAAAGTGGAAATAAGTAAATATAAATTTTATCAATTCAAAATATTTTATTATAAACGATAGTAACAAAATCAGTATTATTGTAAATGATATTAATATTATATACAGTATTATATACACATTTGGTTTTTTAAATTAACTTCACAAAACTTCTTTAAAAACAATGTTGGAGGTTATGATGTGATCATTGTTCACTTACAGTATTAAGGGAAATATTTCATACCAACAAAAAACACCTTTGAGAAATAATACATAGAGATTCAATAGAATTTAATTTCTTAATTTTGTCGATGGTCATCTACCATTATAAAAAAGAATCGATTATGATCATCTGGTAAACTAAACCCACAAACAAATCTGTGTTAAACTGGGTATCAACAATAATTAGTCTAAACTTTTGTTTATAAACTATCATGCTGTTTATTTGTTTATATATATAGGATACATTATCTCATGAACAAATAAGCCAAAAATCATAAAACTTGGCACACATACTTTATAAAGTTTGATGATGGCAATATTTTATTTTTTTTAATAAAATTATATGAATTTTAATATCAGTTCTATAGAAGATCTAATATATATATAAAGGGTGGTTAGCCGAGCAGGTAAAACTGCTTCCACCCCAAGTGCAGGTTTTGAGTTCGAAACCTGCACTGGCTAGAAAATTCTCGGTGTGGTATATTTGTCCCAAGGTCGACCCACCTTGAATAGTATATATATATTTAATGGTAATTATATAGCAACTTGGCTTAGCATTTTAATATCCATTTAATTTGATAGTTTCATAGTTTTGATAAGTGGTTGGTAGTCTGGCTGGTTTGTAAGTTCAACAATTGGTTTTTGCTGAGTGGTGTTTCGTTTTTTGATTGATTCGATGGGCTTAATAGTTTCAGATAATTAATTGATGGTATTATTAATTTGGCAGGCCTAATTAATTTAAGCTAAGTGGTTGGAGATTGGAATATTCGATAGGTTTACTGGTTTTTGAACTTATTGGGCTGTCTAACAATATCTACTTAGTAAAACATATTCACCGATTGACTGACTAATATCTGAAACCTTCGAGTCTGATAGGTTCAATTTATTTGGGCGAGTGGGTGAGAATTGGCAGATGCTATCTGATAAATCACCAAAATGTTCATCTGAAACTAATTGAGTCTGATAGGTCTAATCTATTTGGGCGAGTGGGTGAGAATTGGCGAGTATTATCGAATAATTTACTAAGTTGCTCACCCGAAACTAAATAAAAATTAATTAGAGTTTTAAGTAGATTAAGTAAAGTTAGGATAATCAGCTCACCAGCCACGAGGGCAACAGCGAAGCTGTTAGCCCGAGTGGCTCGAGAGTAGCGCTGGCACAGCCTATATGCTGTCAGTGTGAGCTTATAAATAAACCCGAGCAACGCGGGGTAACTTCGCTTGTTTTAAACTAAAATCGCTCAAATCATAATATTATTTTACTGGTTCGAATGAAAAAAGAATGCCACAATATTATTTAACTATCAAAACCACTTGTCCCTTATAAACTTCGCATGATTTATTCGTTTATGTCCCTTTCCCTTATTCAGTATTCAAACGAATAGATCCCTCGCCTTTTACTAGAGATCTCCGTGGATAAGGGAAATCAGGGGACCATTTAATTTTTGGAACAACCTTCATGTATATATAAATAATAATTTCGTCTTTAAAATATTATACTTCTATTACAAAAATAAAATACTATAATTATATAAAGTACTTCACTAATAAAATTTTTTTACGATAACCTGGCTTTTACTTAGATAATATCAGGATTCCTAGTTAATCTCAAATTTATCCTAAGCTTTGAAACTGTTAACAGCTTACCTTTGTAAATCCAAATTTTCTCTATCAAAATCATGTACAGAAATTGGAATTAAGATTGCTAAAGTATAATTAAAGATATAAACTTTAACTTTATTAAATGGCATAGCTTTATTCCTGCTTCCAGAATATATCAAAGTATAAAGAGTTTTTGGATTGGGTAGGAGTTTGTATTGAAAAGAACATCAGAAGAAACGTTTGATTAGCACATTCTTTTAAATTGTACACCATCTAACACTGGCACTAATATGCTGATAAATTTAAAGCTTACAATTACATTTCACATCAGGGTGCCAGGTTATAGAACACCTTTGATAGAGAGCAAGCTAATCAGCTAAAACCCATACCAGGTAGGTGATAAATTAAATATGTCTTAATGCAATCAAAACAGGAAATCAAATATACACTGTGTTTTTATATAATTATTTTGAGTTTATTCACATCTTTTTTGTATCAGTAGTATCTATCCCAAAGTTTTCCTACCGCAAGTATATAATTATATCTACAGTCATTATAATTTATTACTCAAGGATTATAGTATTATTGTTTATGATTTCAATCAAAAATTATATAGATATAGATAAATTGAAAGCATAAAACTATTTTAGCCAAAGTATTAGTGTTTGTATTTCTAGATAGCAGATCAACAAAAGAAATGATCTCCTGGGCCATCAGTACTCCCACTGCATGGAAACCATTGTTAATTAAGCCCAGGTACCAATATACAGCAGGAAGACACTTCCTAGAAGAAATCAACTTTTCTTACATTATGGCAACCATCAAAGAATGCTGGAAACATCCTATTGAAAGAAAAAAAAATTGGGAAACAAAGAACCTTCTTTAAAAAAGGCACTAAAAAGTATGATATAATCAAAAGATTATGCCTCATCAATAAAACCCTTTTTGAAGTTGGTGTCATCTTCCAACCTGACTTATAAAATTTTGCTCACACATACAAATTATAACTTATGTCTGGATTGGGTCCAAGTGTAAACTATAAGCAACTTAGAATATACAGTGCTGAATATATATATATATATATAGTATAAATATCTATTATAAGTCAGTTAAAATATGGCGCTGACTTCAAAAAGAGTTTTTATTGAGGAGGCATAATTTCTCAGTTATTTTATAATTTTTAGTGCCTTTTTTAAATGAGGTTCTTTTTTCTCAAAAATTTTTTAAAGAAGGTTCTTTTTTTCCTAAAAAACTTTACCCACAATTCTTTTTTCTCAAAAAAATTTAATGCATTCTAAAAGTAGATCTTTTTAATTTTATTAAGAAATCCCTATATTATATATCCTTTTTGAACTCTCACTATTTCTCTATAAAAATAAAACACATTGTATATATTATATATAGTATCTTATAAAAAAATATACTAATAATTCATTTTATTGATTTAGTTGATTTTATTAATCAATCTATGCTAAATTTACTGATTGCCATCTACAGTAATTAATTTTGTTAAATTTAGGTGTTTTTAGTCAATGTATGCTAAATTTACTGATTGCCATCTGCAGTAATTAATTTTATTAAATTTAGTTAATTTTATTAGATAATCTATGCTAAATTTACTGTTTTCCATCTAAAACAATTCAGTATATCAAATTTAGATGAGTTTATTGGTCATATTATGCAAAATGATAGCCAACTATAATAATTTAAACTCATCCCACTATGATCTCATACTTGCCTGGATTTTGAACATACCCTCAGCTATAAGACATAAGTCAAAAGTTGCTTCAAAGCTATTGCTTCACGAATGCCAGAATAACGTTTAACCAGCTATGAACTGGTCTCACAATTGAAATCCATTGCTTCCAAGTCTATTTTAATATACTTAAAAATTTAATGGTCAGATACTGGACCAATACTTATAAAAGTAAAATGGGACCTAAGTTGGAGCATCCTCTTTTTTTATAAAAATTAGACATCCAAATTGGTCTTGTATTTTCAGAGTTAAGTGCAAGCTTACAGAAAAAAAAACAAAAAAATATATACAGATTGAATTGAGAATCTCCCTTTTTTTAAGTCAATTAAAAAACTAGAAAATCTTTTCTACTCAATATAACACATTCACTGACTGAAAGACATATGAAAACCTTTAAGAATGATAGGTTCAATCAATTTAGGTGAGTGAGTGAGAATTGGCAAATATTATCTAATATAACATGATCAAGTCTGATAGGTTCACTCTATTTGAGCAAGTGGTTGAGAATTGGCAAATAATAACTGATAATTTACCAATTTGTTCACCTGAAACTAACCAAGTCTGATAGGTTTAATCTATTTGGGCAAGTAGGTGAGAATTGGAAATAATATCAAATAATTACCAAATTACTCACCCAAAGCTAAACAAAAACCAGTTAGATTTTTAAGTAGATTATAATTAAATTTAGGATGACCATTGTCATATAAATTAATTATTTGTTATAATCCACTGAAATAGTAACTCCCTGTTCAATAATATTCACTTTTTATCTTGATTTTAGTTGATTCTCCTATACATTTTAGGCACTAATATTTCTAAACACAGATATAAATACCTTCAGTTTTTTATCACAATATATTATCAGATTATGAAGTTTAACTTCCTGTTGTGTTTTTTATCTTTCAGTTTTAAGAAATATCCTTCCCTGGGCGTTATAAGTCATAAACACCTAGGATAACTGATAACAACTGCTGAAAAATAACCCTGAAAACTCTAAAAGTTATGCTCTGCTGCCTGCCACCTGTTGGGGAATACACCAGAATCCTCTAGTTCTCCAACAAATTGGTGTTCCTGCCAAGGAACCTGCAAATGAATTCCAGAGTCAGGCTGATACCCTGACGTTAATGAAGCCCTACAAGGCAAACCCTAGAGAAATTTAAAAATGGTACAATATATGAATGCTGGAAGCCTATAACTCATGAGGCAATGACTATGATGTAAGTGATCACCAATAACTTCATAAAGGTGCCCAGCCTTCTAACAGGTATGGCAAGGAGGTTGCATAGTGCCAACCTTTCATTTGACATCTGGGGTAAATGGAAAAAGCATGCCTGTGCCAAGTTTTGGGTATCTACCACACAATTATAAGAAAAGTTCTGATGCATGCACCCAAAGGATCATGATAATGCCAACCAATTATTGGATAAATTTACAGATCTACTTGGACAATGGCACCAGTCTAGCAACTGACGCTGTGATGATATGGATCAACAGTTACTGGAATGGGTTATTGATGTCTTAGAAGAACCATATCTAAATGCTGTCCTGGTTTCCCAACCTTCATGTGAGTATGCCATTATAATCTGCTGCCAATATGCTTGCCTAGCCAGCCATTGGCCTACAAAATCAAACAACAGAAGGCTGGAGCTAGAGGAAGAAGAACCTGTGGGTGAGGCTACCACAAAGTTTTAATAGATCAGCCCTCCATCTGAGTTTACCACACAGATGAATGCCCTCTTGGAGAAAGTATAACAGCTCACTATGCTAGTACAAGGATGACCCCCACAAAACAACCTTCACTGCCACAATTGTAATGATCCTGAGCATCATTTCAGACAGTGTGAAACCCCTGCTGGTTGTGTAAAGTGGTTCATTTAGATGGAAGGTGTCCTGCCAGAGCTAGTCAAATAAATCATGATACACTTTCAATGTAAGTTCAGGAGAATGTCCCCTGTGCGTAGATTGGTTGCTCTTCCCTTTTTTGAGCAAAAGGGTCTGAAAAGGGTGGCCATGCCCCTCGTCACCCAGGGAGACCTCACCCATGTGGTAGATGAGCGTTGGGTAATAGCCTTCCCTCTCTGGACCCCTCCCCTGGTAACTTTGTTCACCATGGCCAAACTCATTAGACAGATTATGGAAATCTGTGCCAAGGTCATTGTATTAAAGTTGATTGCTCCAAAACTGATGAAAATTAAGCCCAACAATCAGATTCTGCATAGCCAAAGAGGGAAGAAGATTGAGTTATTATCCAGAATTGCCAACAGTTTTGATTCACCCAGCAGTGCAATTGTCAAATTTAACCCCCTCTTGAAATCATTGAAGATGATCTCCAACATGCAGGTAGTAGCATCAGATACCATTGAAAATAGTTCAAAACTCTCTTCCACAAATTGGGTGTTGTGGCTGATGCAACGCTTTTGATCAAACAAATAGCCCAGTGACCAGGCATGGGTGGGTTGGGCATCCTGAACCCATTCCCAACCAATTGGGACTGCCTCTACATGAGGTGGCCTTGGGGATTCCCACTGCTTGTCAGGTCAGATGCCATCAAGCTAACCATCAGAAATGCAATTGAGCCTCTGTTAAGGCGTTCAAGGTTGAACTGAAAGTGACTCAGCCTGCCACTGAATCCTTCAATGTCAATTTCTATTGAGCTTATCTGCCCCCATCCCTGAAAATTTGCCAGTTAGGTGAACTTGAGGGGCCCAATCCCTGCTTGTCCCCACATCAATTGACCATACTTAATCAGTTGCATTGTACTGAGAAAATTGTTGGTCAATTTTCTTCCTTTATTTTCCACTAAAAACCCTTTCCTAAATTTAGTTTTTTATGTTGAAAAATAAACCATTCTTTCTGCCAGCACTCACACATCCCTTGGGGTTAATGGCCATATTTGTCTGGTATTTTATTATATGCCTGTACAAGATTCTGGTTCACCAGCAGTTATTGGAGAAACTACTTTCTAGTTTCATATCCATCATATCAGCAGCAATACCTTTGGCATTCTGGTTTGCCATTTGGGTGCTCCAGCACCTAGTTTGGCAGGTGTTGGGATTTTTGCCCATATTTCCAGCCTGCTAGATTACCTGGTATTGCTAGGGGAAAAATTTCCTAAAGCAAAGTGAATTGGAAATTGGTTGACCCAAATTTTGGAGGAACTACATTTGGGGGATTTTAGGATATTTGTCTGGTCATATCCATCGGGGATCAATCTGGATGAATACCTAATATCTCATTGGGTGGAGCGGCTGACAAAATAAGGGCATCTGATAGTGATTAACTACCAGATGTACTGATTGGGATTGAGCAGGTTTCATCACCAACTGAGTGGGAATGTTTAATGAGTTGCAAGGCGAGTGATGCCACCTGCAACTAGCAAATCAATTGGTTGGTGAAGTGACCTGCCATAATGGGTAAAAAGTCCCATTATCTAAGCAGGTCGCTAGCCAATTATGGTTGATTCATTTGGATAGAGAGTAAAATGTTAGGGACATGTTTCTGACTCTTTCCGTTTGAGGTCTTGAGGATGTCCAATGTCAGAATTCTAGTCAGGATGGGGAAGACCATCGCTACCAAGATGAGGAAGGGTGATTTAATGGCAACATCTGCCAATTCATCAAAGAGGTGTCAACTGAGGGTTAGATGGCCAAATCCCCTATAAATTCCCTAGAATTCACTTTAATAAAGGATAGACATTAAGATAGACATTAATATAAAACATTATTAGTTTTATTGTAGATTTGGTAATAGTTAGACTATCAGCATCTAGCATGAAGATTCCATCTCAAGGATATTATTGCAGAAGGCAATAATTGGTAGACTCTCAGGGAAGAGTAGAGATCTGAGTGGGAATCTAGAGATGAAGGGAACCACAGCTAAGGGATTGCTGCCAACTGTGTGTTGGGCCAAAGGAGACTGCCATCAGAGAATCTTAACAAAGATTGAGTGAACAGGATTACAGGGAACAAATCCCTAATAGTACAATATCCAGTATTAATTGGAAATACTGGCTGAAGTGTTGGGCCTGAAAATAATTCTAACTCAACTACAGATAATAGTCATCATACTATTATTGAATTATATATATATTCTTACAACGTGAGGTGCATGAGGAAATCAAACCTGTGCAGTAGAAAGATTACTAGGGTTGACCTCCAATAATTATTCCAACGGAGTAAATTTTTACAAGTTGGTGCTCACTACAGGGGTAGTTGAGTAGAAGAATCTATCAAGAATGTTGTACAAAGAAGAGATGTGCAAGTTGTGGACTGAGATTGCCACAGTGAACCAGAACGCCTTAAACTCTGCAGACCACTGGGAGTTTGCAGCCTTGGAAGAATGAGTAACCAAGGTGGAGGAAGGAGTTGACAACGTAGCCAACTTTGGGAATGAGTTACTTGGCAAAGTGAAC